>VZUI01041624.1:0-67860 GCA_013401135.1 Cettia cetti | reverse complement strand
GGTATCGCCCTGCCCGGCCCCGCCGGGGCCGCCGCCGCGGGCAGGAAGTGCGGGGCCGGGAGGGCAGCGCGGAGAGGTGGCTCCGCGGGGCTGCGCGCCCGCGGGGAGCTGCGCCCGCCCCGCTGGCGTTCGCTGCCGGCCCCACCGGCACCGCGGGGCCGGGCATGGGCAACGGGGCAGGAAAAGTTCTGATTTTTGATGTTGGGGGGGTTTTCCCCCCACCTTTTCTTTGTTGTTGTTTGTGATTTTTGCCCCCAAAACAAATAAGGGAACGGGGGACAGGGACCTTTCCCGCGGCCCCAGCTCCCCCTGCACGCATCCCATAGCGCGGCTGAAGGTGTCCAGTGCTGGGTGTACGGGGACGGAGGGAGGACGTCGGCAGCAGTAGCCGCTTGGAGTGGCCGCTGGAAGCGAGCGCAGCCGCCCCCAGCACATGGACCCCACGCTTCCCTCTGAACAGGGCAATGGGACGAGCCCCCTACCACCCCAGCGTCCCCGTCCCGTGTCGGCAGTGGGCCCCAGCAGGGCGGAGAGCGGCACAGGTGGACTTGGTGCCGTCGGCTGAGTCTGGACTGTGCCGTCCCCCTCGCTGGAACAGGCGCCCACCCTTCGCAGACTGTTCTGTGCAAAACATGAACTTGCAGAGCCTCTCCGCGTACCCCATCACAAAATGGAGGGGATTTAGGGATTGATGCTAATCTCCTTCCTGAGGGAGGTGATTGGAAGCATTGCTCAGAGATACGGCATGTAGCACAAAGAAGTGAGTCTTCCTGTTAGGATATTCCTCCCCACCCACCCCCTCCCAGCTCCTGCCCAGCACATTTTTAAGTCAAAAATATATGGAGAATTTAATGTAGTTGTCACTGTGCCTTATCGGTAGCTTTCACTCTGCCTCCCCTTTTAGGAGACTCCATGAGCACATTCAGTGCCGTCTTGAGATAAGAACTGAATAGAGCTGAAATCAAGGCCACACCAGGAAAAAGATACTAAAAGATCTAAGCGACAAAACGGGGGGAGCACACCGCCACCAAAGCAGTTTTTCAAAGCTTATCTTTGCATTAAGTCCAACAGATTTTCATAGAGACAAAAAAAAAAAAAAAAAAAAAAAAAAAAAAACCCAACCAAGCAAACAAACGAACAAACAAGAAATACACAAAGAAACCAAACCTTTCACATGTACTCCAAAGCTGGAATACCTTGAAATTGGATACATTGATGCAAAGAGAAGAAAATGTAACAGATATTAAAATGTTACTTAACAATATCCACTTTCTCCAAGGCCCTTCAAAAATAGTTGAATCATTCTGCCAGTTTAAAAAGAAAATAATAAAAATGCAAGCCCAAGGTAAAGGACAAACTTTGAAACTAAAGAACAGTTTAAACTAGAAGCAGTTTAAACTCAACCAGGAACATATAATGGAAAACTCTATCCAATCACCTGCGCTGTCAACTTCACCTGCTTGAAGCTGGATTCTCCTCGCGGGAGATACGTGAGTTTTTGACTGATTTACAGCAAACGCTTCCTTGTGCCAGCATTGCTGATGTGAGCACGGCTGGGCTCAAGGATGGAGCTGTGGCTCCCGCCGTGCCTCCCTGGCTCCTCTGCCAGCGAGGGCGGTGGCACAGGTGACGACACCACTCCGCCCAGGAATAGGTGGCAACAGAGCAAGTACCTACTTGAGGCCTCCTCCAAGATTTACAGCCCTCAGGGCTCATGTCTGGTGAGGCAAAACAGCTTTTGGTGCTCAACCCCACTTTCCTTATTAATGTGGTTGTCACCCTGTAGCCCCAAGAGCAGCAGGTTTCCTTCTGTGTGGCACTGCCCTGTGAGCTGTGGTGGACAGGTTTTGAGATGAGACCTGCAGCCATTTCTGGGCTCTTCTCCAGGCTGCCCAGGTTCAGTGGGGATTGGCAGCTGTGAGTACTGTGTTCTGTTTGGGTCTCTTTGTGCTGCTCTGCACCCGGCTCAGCACAGCTCTGAACGTGTCTGTCAGGAACTGCCGGTGTTGGGGGGCTCAGGGACATCCCGTGGTCAGTGGGTAGTTACTTGAGAAGTGCCTGCAGCTGCTGCTCTCTTTGAGCCCTCTAATGTTCTGTGTATAATCCCACAAGAAATTGCGTAAACACTGAAAATAATTCTGTATTCAACAACTATTGGGGAACACACAAGATCCAAATGAGGCATTGCTATCATTTATTCCCAGCTTCTTTCCTTAAGAATCACAGCTTTCCAGCATGCAAGATGGTTCAATTCAGATAGACAACCAACCAGAGAAATACCACCAAGATGTCAGATGATTTAGAGTCCTAATGCTTGCTAATGATCAATTCCTAAGTTACAGAAATCCCTGGGGAAATGAAGAAAAATGGCCATGGAAAGCAGACAACTGCTCACAAAAAATGTGAGATGAAAAGAGGCTGCAGATCCATTCCTGCAATGGTTTATGAGGGCTGTGAGGGCTGCTTCTCCCCTCCTGGAAGAGAAATGGAGCTGGTGAAGGATCTAGAAAATGTGTCTTATGAGGAGCAGCTGACAGAGCTGGGTGTTTAGCCTGGAAAAAAGGATGTTCGTGGAGAACCTTATCGCTCCCTGCAACTACCTGAAAGGAGGTTGTAGCTAGGTGGAGGTTGATCTCTTCTCCAGGATAATAAGTGGTAGAGTAAGAGGAAACGGCCTCAAGCCATGCTAGGGAAGGTTTAGGTTGGATGTAAGGAAATATTTCTTCATAGAAAGCACTGTCAAGCATTGGAATGGGCTGCCCTGGGTGGAGTGGTAGTCACCATTCCTGGAGGTATTTAAAAAGTGCCTAGATGTAGCGCTTAGGGACATGGTTTAGTGGTTGACTTGGCACTGTTAGGTTAATGGTTGGACTTGATGATCTTAGAGGTCTTTTCCAACCTAAATGATTTTCTGATTCTCTGAAGGCATTTGCAAAATTGGTCCCACTGGGTATATTTGGTTTATTTGAAGTTCTTCTTTTGATGGCGTATGTTTGTTAAGCCTACCTGTAATAATCCCATGAGGACCCAGCATGGACCTTCACAAACTTAAATCCACGACTGCTCTGGTATCTCACCTTTTGTTTGATTTTTCTTTCTGCTTTTCATTCTGTTTCCACAGTCAGGAGTGAGAAACAAAGAGGGAATAAATTAGATTCATTTACATCATTCCAATTATGCTGAATTTGAAGATAATGAGTGAAGGTTTTTTTTTTTGTTTTTTTTTTTTTTTTTTTTTTGCTGTCTGGGGTTTAATCATCAAGGGATTAGATGGAAACTAAGGTATTTGAGGTGTGTGGCTTTTTAAATTTCTTCGGTAATAATGTGAGCTTCATAAGGCTATTGCTAATCTTGAATTGCTATCTGCCTTCCTGTGGTTTGCCATGATTAACTGGAGGAAGAGATTAAAGTGGTATTTACCTTTTTTGAGCAGTTTATTGACTTGACCTGGCCAGCCCAGCATCAAAAAGCAAAGGAAGAAAATGCTGGCAAGGATTAAGGATTGAAGTCCTCTTTTCCCATTGGTCTTCTGATATCAGTCATGATTGTTGGGATGGAAAGCGCTGGTGGTGTCCTTGAAGGTGACAAATTGCTCCAGAGGTGGGCAGGCATCTGACAAGGAAGATTACTGTGGTCAGACTGGCTCTGATTTGCCTCTCCCAGAGGAGCCAGGACTTGCTTCCTCTGCAAACAGAGACAGCAAAAGCATGTCTGCTGGGACAGTCATCCCCACACTGTGGTCCTGGAGACACATGGCACTTCCCCAAGGAAAGCTTCCGTGGGAAGGAGCTCCTGCCTAGCTGGGCCATTTGCAGAACAACCTTGCAGGAGAGGTTGGAGGAGCAGCCCTGAGACCCCTCCATCACTGAGCTTCCTCACAATGTACATTGGATGAAGAAGAAAGCAATGTTTCAAAAGACAATGTATTTTTTTTAAAAAAACCCTCTTTTAATCTTGTTTTTGGAAATCCCTCAATGAGGGATCACTTTAGAGAAATTCAAATGAGAACACTAACGGAGATATGAGCCACAGTTATTTACCTGTGATAGAACCAAGCTGGTTGGGAGGTGCTTGGGGAAATAAGAAGGAAAATTGTTTATCATGACTATTTTCTTTGATAAATTTTGAATTCCAGTGATAAACCTCTGGATGCTCATTTATAAAGTCTTCTTTTTTTTCCCCACTACTTGATGCTGGGGCTTGAATCTTTTCCCCCTCTTTGTTTAAGAAGTTTAACCCCTCTTTGCGCTCCTTTTCATTTCCAAGTTCCAAGTCAGACTAACCAGGCGAACATAACTTGGGAAAAGCCAGCTACATCCATGGTTCTTCCCTTCTGTATGGGCAAGCAGAATCACCTGAACAGGCAGACCTAGTATTTAATGTACTACCAAAACAAATATGCCAACTGGAAGGGAAAAAGAGCTGGTTGACTTTTACAATGCATTTTCCTGCCAAAGCTAGATTGTTCCCTGCAATATTTTCTAGTGTACTTCTCTGGCCTATTTTAGGTGACCTTGTAGGATGGGGAGAGGCAGGAGAAGGGAATCTGCTTGTTACCCCTGTAGGTTCTTTGTTTTGTTTGAGCAATATAACATAGAGGAAGGGAAAATGGGTGTTCAGAGAATGTAGCTACAACACAATATTTAACGTAATTTTTGCGTACTTTTTCATCTCCAACCTACTTGCTATGCCTACCACTATGCCAGTAACATCAAAAAGATGGAAAAAGAAAGTAACAAAAATAATGTCAGTAGTCCATGTTTGCATGATGGCTTTTCTTTCTCTTAGTAGGATTGTCTGGGGTGCTTTCTTCCCTTGCAAGGAAGAATAAATGGTAAGAGCTGCAATGATTGGCAGCAAGCCTGAGAACAGCAGATGTGAGCCTGCACAGCTGGACAAATACAAAAATGCACTTTCTACCTACATTTATGTTAAGGTTGCCCCAGAGACACCCCAGTGCCTACAGGGGCCTTAGGATTTGAACAGCCAAAGCCATCAGGCACATTTACATATATGAGAACACTCGGTATCCTTTTCAAAGTCAAAAAGAGCAACAATTAAACCAACATAAAGGAAAATTTGCTGCGTGGTTTTTCTCTCCTATAATAGAAAGACTGAGGGTGGAGATATTAAAAAAAAATAGGCTTGACAGAGGTGAAGAATTTATGAATTAAACTGACACGTTTTCATTTAATTTACTGTTGTCTACCCATTTATTACATGGAAACCTAAAAAGGACCTGATTTTGCCTCCCAGGCTGCAGTTGCTATGTCAGACACTAAAGTTAGGTGTTTTAGACAAAATTTTAATATTAAAGTTTCTTACGCAAAAAGAGAAAGACTTTGCTAAATAAGGAAAATTTTAAAGCCTCATTTCTCACTAGGATGCTTCGCTAGAGCTTTTCACTCTGGGGTTTGCCACAATATTTGCTGGGATTCATCATCAAACAAAATTTAGGGCCAGGGCCAGTTTAGCTGTATCTATTAGCAAATAATTGGAATTTCCTACACTCCACTCAGGATTAATTCCAGTTGCATCTACCAACAACCCTGTAGTCCCACAGGGTCTCTGCACAAGGATATCCACCATCAGGGCAGAGCAGCAGGGCTTTGGGGGTGTGCCCATGATCCCATGTCTTTCCCACCTGGGCTTGGCATTCCCACCCAGGCTATTTCCTCATGCTGGCAGCAGCCGCAATTTCTAAACACAAAATGACAGGTCTAATTTGTCTGAGCAGAAAATAACAGAGAGCCCTTGAAATGGATGAGTTCCCACAGAGAGAAGTAGCCTGAAAAACTGTGAGAGTAACAGAGTCAGCTCTGGTTTTGTTGTTCAACATGGCAAATTTATGCTGAGAAAGGGGGAACAGAGTAAGAAGACTCAAGTGTTTCAGTGCAGCAGAAAGTATCAATACCATTACTTGTTTCTATTCTGAAACACAACAGGAGAATGCAAAAGTCAGAAAATAAGTATGAAAAAGTACTGGTGTGTCTAAATGAAAATTAGTTTTTGCCTTGCAAAGCCTTTGTAATGCCAAATATTTTTGTTCAATCAGGGCAATGAAAAATACTGTTCTAAGCCTGGTATTCCCCCACAGCAACTTTTAGTCTTGCTGAGACCACTTTTTTTCATATGGCTGAACAAAAGAGAAAGAAAGAAATCTGACAGCACTTCCTGGGATGCTGGAGCCAACAAGAAGATACTGTAGGACTCTTCCAGCCTGTATGCTCTGGGATGCCTTCCAGAGCCCTGCAAAAGCCAGGGCATTCTGCACACTGGCATCAGGATGCTGCTTCCCTAGCACCCTGGGGTTAAGGGACTTTGCACTGTGTTTGCATTCCTTATCCAGGGCTCAAACCTTACTGCTGGGACACCCTGTTCTCATGCTGCTCCTGTCTGCGTGAAACCACCCTGAAATACTTATTATTGAAATTCATTTCCATACTTAAGGTGGGCTTATAGAAAGATGGGGACAGACTTTTTAGCAGGGCATGTTACAGTAGGACTTGGGGGGATGGTTTTAAACTAAAAGAGGGCGTGTTCAGACTAAATAGGAGAAGAAATATTTTACGAGGATGGTGAGACACTGGCACATCCACCAGAGAGGTGGTGGATGCCCTATCCCTGTAAACTTTCAGGGAGGCAGGTTGAATGGGGCTCTGAGCAACCTGATCTAGTTGAAGATGTCTCTGCTTATTTCAGAGGGTTTGACTAGATGACTTTTAAAGGTCCCTTCCAACTCAAATCAATCTGTGGTTCTGTGAAAACAGAGTGCCTCATAAAGCAGCACTTCCCATGGGATTGAGGTCTCCTGCTTAGCACCTGAAGGCACAGCCATGTGGATCATTCAATGCAATTTGGAGAAAGTCAGTTTAATTTTGGCACTGGCAGCGGAGCACTCTTGTATTGCTCCTGTTGGTAATTAAGAGAAAGCAAATCACAGGGGAGGACACTAAAAGTATTAATTAACAACACTTTCAATGAGAAAAAAGTTAGTAATTTTGGAAAGGTTGCTTTATGCCTGAAGAAAATACTTAAATTGGGTAATCACACTGTTGGGCATTTGACAAATGCACACTAGTAAGTAAATGGGGATATTGATTACGCATTTAGATAATCACCAAATCCTCCATGCTCTTGCAGGCATGTCCTAGTTCTCCTGCCTCAAGCTTTGACTTCAAGTAGTGAAAACCACACTTAATTCCAAGCATGCAGACAGCCACGTTCACTCACTGGCCTGAAAAATTCACGTGTGTTTCCTGTCAACTGGGGCGCCCAACATGCGATCCCACAAAGCCGCCGTGGCAGGCACGTGGGAGCAGATCCCTGGCTGGGGCTGCTCACCCAGTGCCATATGACAGCCAAGGGTAGAGAACTCCTGCTGGAATGGCAGGCCTTCTCCCCAGGGCAGGCTGCTTTCCAGCCTTGCCAAGCATCCTGCACTACCTTTGCCACAGCACTACCAAAACATGCACTTTCTAAAATAAAACCAACAGAGAGAGAGGCAGCAACTTTGTGACTAAAAAGGCTCACAGTTTACATGGATGTTTGATCACCTTTTATAACAACACAAACCACGAGGCAATCTGCTTCAAGCAGAGGATATTTTCCCCTCCAGTGAAAGAGCCCACTAGCAGGAACCTGGACAATGTGTGACACTGTGTTACTATCAGCATCCCGTTGGTGTTCTGGCAAGGTACAGCCACGCTCAGCTGATCCTCCCGACTGCATTCAAAGACACAGCTTATCGGAGCTACAGCAGCTCCTCTGAGCTCTGATTGCCATGCAAATGCCACCAGATTTTTTATATTATCATGATACCAGGTGCCCTGTTTCATATCAAATTATATCCAGGCAAGTAAGAGAAATTCAGTTATTTACTCCATGCTGATGATATCTGAACAAAATTTAGTCTGACAGAGGTTTTAGAGGCATACCTTTTTGCTGACAGAGACTGAGAAATAATAAAGAGCACCTGTTAAGTTCCTAAACTAGATGTATTCCTAAAAGTGCTGGACTGGGTTACTTTTCCTCTAAGAGTTTCAGCACTGATTAATTAATGTAAAGTTTGGCTTCAACTAGGCAAAAAGCATGTTTCTGCCCTTCCACACGTGAACTCCCAAGAGTGACACAACTGCTGCTTTTCTTTGGGATCTGGTCAGAAACAACCAGCCTTTAATGGCACACAAAATTTAATTTTTGGTAACAAGAAGCCAGGTGAACAAATTACACTGGCAGGGGCAGAGAGAAAAAGTAGGGACTCTGGAGCTTTTGGGGTCTTCCAGTGTCTTCCTTTTCTGGCCTCTGTTAATTATGTTTTTCTTTCACCCTGACAATGCATTTTTCCATTGGAAAAAAAAGGCTGCTTCTTTGGAGTCATCACTGCAGGAAATCTCCTGTTTTAGTGGGGTTCCCTGTGCCTGGCATCAGCGGCCACTGGCAGCCACGCCTTCCTCAGGGCAGGTCATATCTCCCAAATAGCATCAAAATAAAAACACAGACATCTTATTAATAGCTCGCCTCTAGACAACTCTAGGTATGGGATTTGGTTTCTGAAATTACAGATCCAAACCAAGCGAGTCCTGAACCAGTAAAATTCAGTTGAGTTTCCTCTGACTCATAACAGTTTTTTTCAGAGAGGTTTTCAGCAAAATTTCTTCAGCAATTCCTCTGTTGTTTCCTGACTCATACTGAAACACCAAAATCATTATTAAAGTGAAATCATGGCAAAGGGGATGTGAATACTCAGTGTTTGTCAGTTCAAAATGGTTTAAAAAACATATTTTACTATGAAATGTGCTCTGTCCAATAATTGAATACTGTATTACTTACAAAAGCAAACAAAAATCTGTCCTATAAGATACAGAGGAAGTTTAACACTTCTAAAAAAACCTAATGTAAGGTTAATTTATTCTTCAATAAACCTTCATTTATCCCTCTGGTACCTGTGTAATATTTGTGTTCAACATCCCACACGCTTTCAGTCTGAAGGCCCATCCATGACCGTGAGAAAGAGGATGCTCAGTGTGAAGTATGAGCTGTTCAGATGTCCCAGGATGAGCAGTGGTATGAAGTACACAACTGTGAGCAATGATTGCTGATCATGGGTGCAGAAATGCATGCAGAGGTGGGGGCTGTGTCCTCACAGCACCCCTGACAGAGCAAAGGGGTGGGAGAGAGGCTAGTTAGCAGGTCACTGAAACCTCTACTCCTGAGGAAAAGCTCCAAACCTGCTGTGGTTTGCCTCTGTCAAAGGGTGATCTGCTGCAGGAGAGTTGGTGGTACCGTGCAGATATCAGTCCACCACCCTCACTGTGGGTTTGCAACATGGAAGCAGCAACCCTTTTTCTGCTGGAATGCTGTGCCTGGGAATAGCCTGGCCCCCAGCTGCAGTGGGAGCCCCACTAACCCACCCTGGGCTTTGCAGGGCCATAAAGCTCAGATGCCAGTGAAGGTGGGCCTCAAAGGTGAGTTTTGGTGGAAAAACATCTTGCAACATTGATTTGTTTGCCTTTTGAATTAAAACTCAAACTGTTGTGGCAAAAGAAGGGACTAAAAAAAAAATTCCCCAAGTCTGGGAGCTCATATTTACCTTCTTACCAGCTCTGCAGATACTTAATTTGAATGTTGCTTCATCTCCTGTCTCCCTCATGTATCATCACTAATTAAAGTACACACTCTGCATTTACCCAAAGGAGGATGTGGGAGGCAGAAGAGGCTCAATCTCATTTGCTGGTGCTGCTGTATTGCCTCTGCAGAGTCAAATGCAGGGAAACCAGGGTCGTGCTCAGAGCCTGGCAGCTGCAGCACAGACATTTCCCTTCGTTGCTCTGTGTGATGGAAATCCCCAATGTGAGTGGCCTTTCCAGGGGAAAGGGTCCAGTGAAAGAAGGGGCTGTAACTCCCTGGGAAGATGGGGTGAGCCTGGTGAGGGCAGGAGCAACACCTCAGTGTGGGCACATCTCCCACACAGCTGCTTTGGGGGCTTCTCAGGCCCAGCTGAGCAAGCCAGAACTGTGCTGGTAGCAGCCCCATAGGTCTGTGATTCAATGCTTCCATGACCTTCAAATATCCCTACTAACTTCCTGCTCAAGTGAAATTCAAACAAAGCTTTATGCTTTATTTGGACACATCTGCCCCAGCCTGCATCCCAGGGACACCCCTCACACATGCCCAAGAGCCCAGCCGTCCCCAAACACACACCCACTCACTCTCAGCAGCAAAATGACAATGCTGACTTCTCCCCAGCTTCTGCTTCCAGGCTAGAAGTCTGTGTCTGCCAATCTCCACTGCACCCCAGCTGCACCTCAACCCCATCCCAGCCAAAATGTGGAGGTATTTTTGGCAGTGCTAAGCTCATATTCATGCTCACAGCAGCCCCACCTGCCCCACAGTGCTACAGGTGGCATCAACCTGTAACAGGAAAAGGGAGACTTTAAAGCCTAAAAAAGCCAGGGAGGGAATACAGACACTTTTAGCCTCAGAGATTATCTATGCCTCAAAAGATTCGAGAAGATGCTGTCGGAAGAGGACATGCTGAACTCAGCGTGTTTAACATTTGGACAAAGACTTTCCCTTGTCCCCATCTGAAGTTCTAGTGCATGCTCTGCTTTACATGAGTGAAATGCATCCACATCCATAAAAGCTATGGAAAAGCACTGCTGAGAACTTTTACAGCTCTGAATAATTAATTCACAGAACTATAAAAAGCTACAAGGGAATGAAATTTAGAAAAATCTAGTTTTAGGATAATTATAGTTCAAACCAGGAGAGCATTTGGACCCAAGACAGATGCATTAGTAGGACAACTGAGCATAGTGAATCAAATTCAGGCTTGGCAGAATTGTATAGTCTTATAGACAGCTCCTCCAGGAGTGAATTCAGTCCAGGGAGAGAAAGCAGCCCCTACAGAAAACTTGATGAAGCGAGTAGAAATCTAAAATAACACCTCTTATTTGGGAAGGCATAAAAGAAAGGAGTAAAATTGTTTCAGGTTACCATTCATACCCCAGGTGTAAATAGGGAGTGATATTTTCTGAAATATTTTGTTATATGCTAGTTTAACCTCTTTCCCTTCTACATTGCTTCCACTGCCATGTCTACTGTGTTACAACTGATTCGTAAAATCCTAGTTGGTCTGCAGACCACATCACATGTAGGCTTTTTTCAAAGCCCCAGATGCTAGAATTCATGTGATGCTTGCAGACACAGACCTTCAAATTCCTAACCAGTTATATTTCTAGTCCATATTTTTCATGGCAAGTTTGAAAACATTAACCCTGAGTCCTGAGTCACCAGCAAGCAAACACAGACGTTTTCTTTCATTTTCCTAAGTTCAAAGCCAGTCATTACTGTGCCCAGTTAGATGTTAAATCTTTGGGACTGACCATTTAACTCACCCCCCTCAGGTAGGGAGATGTGGGATTTTTATAGTTTATGTGTCCAGTGTCCTGTTTGGCATAGGACCAGGCACTTCCAGTCATACCTCCTGTCTGAAGACATATGTGAATTGGCAGAGGGGTCTGTCCTGTGTCTGCTCCTGTTTCCACAAGCTCCCTGTTATGGCATTATTCATTACCAGTATGAGGTTACTGGGCACTGCCATAGCACACTGTCAAACAAGGGCTCTTTTTATTGTAGCTCTTTTCATGAGCTCTGATTTTCTAGAGACTTCATTCACTAAGAGCATTGGCATCTTCCAAAGCAAAAAGCCAAATATGCCAAAAGGCCAAAAAGCAAAATATGCCATTCCCATTCCATGTGCACAAGAGGAGTATGTATTATAAGCAGGTAGCCTCTCCTTTGTTTGCAAGCGCAGGAGTTATTTGACACCAGATGAAGCAACTGGAGAGAGGAAGCAAGCATTACTGTATCAGTCAAAAATGTGTCCAGCCCTGCTGTGGGGTTCCTGCTCCAAAGGGAACAAAATCCATTTCTCTGAAACTCAGCATTTAGAGCTCTAAAGTGGGCAGCAGGTAAAGCATCACATATTTTTCTCTTGTGTCCAAAAACATTGGGGTCAATTAAAGAGAAGAGCATCTGCTGAGGGTTCAGATGATGGAGAAATGGAGAGTATGCCTGTCAGCTTATGGATAAAGCAAAGCAGGTGGGAGCTGTGGGCAGGAAAAGGACAGAATGACAATTCAAGATAATGATGAAAAGATGGGGAAAAGGCCCGGGAAAAGGATGCCATTCAGTAGAGATGTGTGTGAGGTAGGCAGGAACTATCAGCGGTGCAAACACAACCTGGGTTCAGCTGCCAAAAAAAGAGATGAGAGGGTGGTTGTGGATTGCAGAGTGAACATGATTTAGCAATGTCATGTTTTGCAGATCATAGATGTTCTAGTGTGGATATAGTAGAAGAAAAGCCCATACAATGGGAAATTACCCTTCCACACAAGGCAGAGTGATGTGCTCTGTCTTGAGGAATGGAGCTTGCAGAGAGCCCAGCTGCCAAGCAGGGGGGAAATACCCTGGGAGCAGAGGCTGGCTGAATAGGGGTTTAGTAGAATTATGTGAAGCCTGAAGGGAAACATAATCCTCCATCTACCCAAAATGTTGTCTACCACAAGCAGGAGCAATGAGCTTGAATTAAAGCAAGCAAAAATTCAGAACATGCATGGGGAAAAAATCCTGCAGGTAAGGACAGCAGTTAGGGAGACTGAAATTTCCATCATCCTACATGCAGGTCAGACAGGGGGTGGTTAGAAATGATAAAGTGGTACAACCTGCCTTGCAGCTGGAGAAAAAATTAAATGAGCCCTTGTGACTCCTTCTAGCCCTATTTTTCTGTGATTTATCATAGGATTCACAGCTGCAGTTTGCCACATTTTCATGGTTTTAAAATGTAGTTCCACTGTCCAACACAGCAGTGGAGATGCCAGGAGTAAGTGGAAGTCCTCGTGTGTAAGCCCAGTGACACCTCACCACTTTTGGAGCAAAGCCCCCATGAAGCCACCAGCAGGTTTTGCTCTGGTCTCCTCTGAAGCTGAAAAAGTAATGCTCATAGCTTTTTTCTCTCTTTTTGTGGAGCCGAAATATAAACAACAAATTACAGATGGGTCAAAATAAGAGAAGTCTTTCTGTTCAGCTTCCAGATTGTTTAACCCTTCTTTCTTCCATCATTCCTTGTCAATTTCTAAGTCTCTTCAAAGGCAAGATTAAAGAAAACCCCCTCAAATTCCTGTTCAGAAAGTGCCAAGCTGTTCACCTTTGTGAATTTGTTCTGCTTTTGCAGCAGAAATGATTCACAAATTGAGATTCACGTGGCTTTTCAGTGTCCCAGAAGCTATTATGAATATATTGGCTCAGATCTAATATCTTCATTTGCTTTTTTGTATGGAAGCAGCCTCCCACTGCTTAATAGCATGGTGGGTTACAGGGAAGGACAAAGCATCTCAAATGGTGCTTCACCTCTTCACAGATGAGCACCTCAAAAGGACAAGAAAGAGCGGTAGACATGCAGCAGGGGAATCAAGCAAGATATTTTCATCATGAGGGTGAATAGTCCAGCATGGGACATGTTACCCAGGGGAGCAATGTTTTCTCCATCCTAGAGTTTCAAAGTTCAGTGGAGTGAGGGTGTGGACAACATCACCTAACTTTTGAATTGGTTATACTGTGATCAGAGGTGGGACTAAGACCCCAGAGGACTGTTCTGTGATGCCAACTGAGTTAAACCAGAAACCTCCTAAGTGCCAGCAGTATTTCCCATACTTTTTCATACCTAGAACACACTTTTCTCCTGTATTTGGGTTGCAAATGGTTAGGGTGTGTCTCCAGGCTGCCCCAGTTGTACCCAGCGCCACCAAACAGCTGGCCCAGGCTTGCTGCTGAATCTATTCCACACCACATTCCATCCTTCATCTCTGTTTGGCTCACTTCTCCTGCTGGATTCTGTCTGGAAGCTTGTTAATTAGGACAAACATTTCATTTCCTTGCTGTGTTTCATGATAATAGAACAGGTACATATATCAACATGGTCTTTAAAATAAAATTTAAAGAGAAGAAAAATTAACATCCTTTCTTCCATTTCTGTGCCACTGCAGCATGGGAGAGAACAATTTACACTAACTCCTCTCACTTTCTTATAGCACTTGTTGGGGTTGTAGGGCCAAATGCCATCCAGAGAAGAAACACTATAGCAATAATGGCTGTAGTCAGAACAATCTCAAAATGCACTTTGCAAATACTGAAAAGCATTCTCCCTATCTGAAAGAAGAAAAAAAAAAAAAGTGAAAATCACCAGTGTGTTACTCGGTTCAAAATAAGCACATATTTTTATGTAGCCTTTGCTTACAACTGCACCAAACAGTTTCTACTTTCACTGCATCTGCTGGATGCCCAACCATGATTACAGGTCACCAGGAAGGGCAGAAGCCATTTTGACTTTCAGAGCCTGGGTGATTTGGCAAAATAGGGCTATTAGGAGATTACTGTCTTGTAACCAAGCCAATTGTAGTGCAGCTCTGGAAGCTCTACACTGATGCAACCATGGCAGTATATGTAAGGAAACCACCCTGTCTTCTTGCAACACTTTTCTTCCTATTAGCTGGACAATAAATTTTTAGAAGTATTCTATTTCTTTGCATACAGGTCAGATATCTAAAGCCAAGATGACGATGTTTAAAACCAGCACAGAGACTTCTTGGCTAAAGCACTAAAAATGTGAGCAAAATGAACATACCTTTACATCCACCATTGTAAAGGAATATGCAGGGCTGTCACGATTTCCATCACCTCCATGGTGTGCTCTCCTGAAAAGAGGGGAGCTCAGTCAGAGGTGGTGCTAAAAGCCTTTCCGGGTGCTTGCATAGGCAAAGGATGGACGAGACAATCGATCTGCTTGAATTTAAAAAGACAGATTTATGAAGAATAATTGCCTTCTAACTTGGCAGACGAGTGTACTGCCTTGAAGGGACTCACAGCTGTGCCCTGTTCTCATGGAGTTAACTGAGCTTAGGGAAAAAACATTTGATCTATTCTTCCTGCCTTAATTCAACATAACTGAGAACCTCCCAGGATATTTCTATTTGAATTGCAGCAGGCTTTCCATTTTGATGTGTTGGCAGTGAATATCTGTCACACTGATGGCATTTTCTACATGGAAAGTATCAACACCACTTACACTAGACAGTAGCATATACATAACCCAAATGGCTGTTTGTTGTAGGAAATGCAAGATGGGCTACCTTAGACTATTAATGCAGGTTGCTTTGAGCAACACAAGTTTTGCAGCCAGAATCCCAGATTTTGTACCATTTCTGAGCTAGATTGACAGCTCTGGCATTTAGCTTCATTTAAAGCTAAGCCACAAATTAAGTACATAACAAACGGATCAGGCAGCAGCACCACTCATGTTCATAACAACCTTCCAAACTTCATCCATCATTTCCTGTGACTCCGTGCAAAGATGTCTGGCTCTCACCTTTTAAAAAGTCAGAATTTTCATTTTTAAATTTCATATTTGCTCAGCACTCAAACACAGCTGGAAAATTCCTGCGTAACCCTCTTCCCAGGGAAGAGGAGGAGGCAGAATCCCCTGCAGGAGATCTTGAAAAGTAACCACAGAATTAAATGAGGAATACAAAAACAATGAGTGTAGAAGAAGAAAGAAAAGTAAATTTCATCTCCAAACTTAAGATTTTTTCCTTCTCTCTTTTTTTCCTTTCTCTCGACACAGTGTTGCTTCATTAGGCTTATGTTGATGGTATCAGCACTGAAACCAGCATTTATAGGAGTATGATGCATCCACCAGGAGAACCAGTTTGCAAACCTTCACAAGTGTTACCTATCTGCCCTGACTCAGACTCTGAAGCTCATAACTTATGTTCGTTTACTTATATGAAGAATATGACTAAAGTTGTAGAATCATATTTCCAAGGTAGACCATTAATAGTCAAAGAAAATTCTGTCCCATGGAAACTGTCTTCAGGAAAGTATTACTTAGGGATGAATCCTAAGTTCTCTGGAAATATTAAGCACATTATTTCTTCACTGAAAATGTGTTTTGTGGCTGGTTTCTCTAATGCAGACCTTTGCAAGACAAGAAAGAGCCCATAGTGCTATGCACAATATCTGTAAGGCTCTGTTGGATGTAGAGGGACCAAGACACTGCCCAGGTCCGGGTTAGGACTCTGGTTCATGCCAGCTTCTCCCTCCTCTCTGCAGGAAGGAAACCCTGGGCTTGGTCCCAGCCTGGGGACTGAGGCTGAAGGGGGCAGAGCAAAGGAACTGCTCTGTTCTAGTCTCAGTCCAAGTGCGAGTGAGGCAGTACTCATTACATTAATATATTGTTAACATGAAATTGTTAAATTATATGTTTCTGCTAAGTCCAATATTTGAGGGGTTTGAAACCTGCCCAGTTTTAAAAGTAAGACCCAACATACTTCTGTGGTGTTGATCTAAAAGGATGGTTTAGGCCATGTCTGCCAGAAAAGCATTGCCCTGGAGGGAAACTTTTCAGTCTTGCTTGAAATATCCCTTCATTTCCCTGAGAGGCCATCCAAAGGTCTGTTTCATGACCTGCATATTCAATTTCTTCTGGCACTTACAAGATATGCATATGCTGAATGCATGCAGATCTCAAACGAGGCTGCAGGAAAAATTTCCAAATGAGTAAATTCAATTAACTGAGTTTGCTCTTCCAAATTCATGAGGTTTGGGGTTTGTTTTTTTTTAGCAGTCTACAAACAACCATTCAGTGACCATGGGATGGTTCATATTGCATCCCATCAAGGTGGTCAAACTCAGGATGTAATTGGCAGCATGGAGGAGGTTCCTTCCCTGTACAAATGTCATAACTGCACTCAAGAGTGGTCTGAGAGCCAAGAGCCCCTCAGCTGCTGCTCTGGGGGCCTGCTGACACTGGTCAGTGGTCTCTGGCCCTCATTCCCCAACAAGGGTGCACCTGATCCCCCTGCAAGATGAATCGTCTTCCACAAAAGCCTTCTCATTTGGATTCGAGAGCACTGATCTTGTATTGGAAATGTATTGCTCTTGCAAATGTTACCTCCAGAAAATACTTTGCAGAGATTCAAGGCTACTTCTTCAAATCATGCCTGCATCAATCATTCACAACTGAAATACCACTGCTCACATCTCCCTGGCACTGAATGGAAGCACAAGGCACCCACACATACCCATCATCCTTCCTCCATGGGTCAGCTGCATACCTCACTTCTTTGCCAGGTTTTCACTTCTTCTCCCAGCCAAGGTATCACACTCAGTCTGTGCTCCAGCTGCAAGACTGTCACTTTCCTGTGATCAATGCCCTGTGCTACCCTCTAATTGTAATAACTGCCTTGTCCTTTAATTATGTCTCTGCATCAACACTGCTCAAATGCTGTCAATTCTTCACAGTCCTTTCCTCAGGAGAAAAGCAGACCCTTATCCCAGATGGCAATAAGTGCTAGAGTTCACCATATATGGTGAATGGATCACTTCAGGTTTAGCATAGAAACACGCAGAGCCCTATTTTCTGCTGTCAGGGTTAATACAAAAGGTATTAAATTCAGTATATCCTGTCTCCTGTACTTCTCTCCTTCGAAGTGTCACGCATCCTGCAGTATGATGTGCTCTGCCAATCTGCCCCAGTTCTTTTGATGAAGCTTGGAAAAGCAATTCATTCCTTAGCTGATATTATACAAGACATTAGAGTGTTCTGAAACATGCCTGCCAGCATTTTGATGGTATTGTTCAAATGCTATCTCTAGAGACAAGTCTGCTCTAACATGGCAGCAGTCTTCCTCTGTGGTGGCTTGTCCCACACAGTGGCTGAGGAGACCTTGCACTGAAATGTCTCAGTGCTTTTCTGCTTCCATCCAATGCACTAGCCCATCATCTCTTGTGTGTACAAGGCACCTCAATCACCTCTATGCTCCACCCCAAAGCAGTGTTTACCCCACTGGGCTGCTTTGCTTTGTCAATCCCTTCAAACTCAGCTCATGGGGCTGACAGCAAACCCTTGTCTTCTTTGTAGAAGGACATTTACATTTTACTTGATGTTATTTCCAGTCCGTTTGCTGGGGAAGATGCTGAAGAAACTCACCCATCCTGAATTTGGTCTTAGAAGGTCATATATTCCACTAATTACAAACCCACCTGCCTCCCCACCATCTTCTCTTGCTTCATATCCCAGCTCCTTACCGTGCTTTTTTGCCCTGCTCTTATTCCTACCATCCAGATTACCCTGTCTATCTCTACATCTGTTCTCCACTCACTAGTCTGTCCCCGCCTGCTTTTCACAGCTTTGCCTTATGCATCCATATGCTTGAACTGCAAGTGTGGCATTCCTTCATTCTTGGCTCCAATTCCCAATTACAGAAGAAGAGTTCCTGAGACTATGTTGGGCTGGAGCCTTAAGTCCGGAGATGAAATCATCTGAGAACTTTCTTGCAACACCATATATCTAAAGTGTAAGTGAAATAGTGATTTTTTTTTTTTCAGAGGTTTATGTCTTGGCAGATTTGAAGAGAGGGAATAATGAAAACTGATCCAGTTGCAAATCAAACCCTCCTACTGAGCTTCATTTCCTGCTCCAAAATGAGGCACTGCAGTTCAGGCTAAAGAGCTCCAAGAATTCTGACTTAAGGAAATTAAACTGGTTTGTGTCAGACTTTTTCCAAATTTGATGGATCAAATTTGCTGAATCTTGCAAAGCCACCAACCTCTGGGATAGGTAGTATAATATGTCATTCAATTGACAAGGCAGAATCAATGAAAACAGGAGTTGAGAATGGAAATTGTTTAGTAATTTTAAATTCACACAGCTGTGAAAATTTAAATGTTCTCCTCCAAGAGTCTGGAAGCACAGAGAAAAGGTAATGAAACACAAGTTACTAGTAATAATCTTCATATTTAGTAAAATGAAAGATTAGACACTAAACAAGGTTAATCTCAAGTGCCATTAAAAAAGTCAAATTTTGGTGCCAGCAGTCATCTTTAAACCCTCCTAAATGCCCAGTTACAGTCTCAGAAAGACAAAAAATGCAAGATTGATTTAGAGGCTGATGGAAGACTTTCCATGGTCATGTGTTAGAGCTCCAGAATCCCAAGCTCAGTTACCCACAAAAGTTATTACCCTGCACCATACTGCAGAACATGACATTTTCAAGTAATTTGGGTCTTTCATGACTTTAGTTTACCCTCATTTAGAATGGGGTTCTCACCTCAAAGCAAAGCCAATATTTGTTCTCATTTGTTAATGGCCATTACATGTTTACACAGCATTCAACAGAGCAGACCCAAATGTTGCCTTCTGAATGTTATAACTCTGTGAATCAACAATATCCCTGCTCTGTCACCAGCACAGCTTCCCCCAGCTTGCTCTTTCCATCTCCCCAGTTCATATAAAACAGGTGCCATTAGTGTCTCTCCAGCAGCAGCAATAGGTACTTTCTGGTTCCACTCCCATCCCAATCCCAATGCCGCAGGATGCTTTTCCCAACCCAGTTCTCTTTCATACGTGCAGACAACAGTCTCTGAACAAGAGTGGGAGCTCTGTCTTCCACTTAGTGAGTATCTGCAGCTCCTTTCCAGAGGAGGCTGGGGCACTGGTGTTTCTGGATTTGAGAATCTACTCTACCCATCTGTCTACGGAAAATGAAGAAAACCCAGTACCTCTGGGTTAGGGATCTGCTGGACCTTGTTTCACCTCTTTATGCAAACCTTTCTCCTTGCAGATCATAAGTTGCTGGACCATCCCCAAATGCATGTGCCTGAGTTTGTTCTGGATCTTTTTGCACAGCACAGCCCCAGGGCAGGCAGCTTCATCCCACCACCCTCATGCTCAGCCACATACGCTCTCTCCAGCTGCTGTCACAGCCTTGGAGAGGACTCCAGCACTGCAGAGACCCCTCTGCCACTCTGCCTTCATGACTTCACCCTTACTGACATAGCTGTGGGGGTCGAGGTGTTACTGTGTCTGACAATAAATCCTTGTGAACACCCACCTTCAAACAGCCAAGCGGGGTCAGCCACAGATGGCCTCCCGCAGACCCTCACGGGGTTATAAAACTCACACAGCGTGACTGCAATACCTATACAGCACATTAGCCACTTCTTCCACTGCATGAAATTTTAACACAGAGAGCCAGAGAGCATCTTCAGTCATTTACCACAAAGAATGACACAAACTTCAAAGAGAAAATACAGCCACAAATTTCAGTAACTCAGAAGAAAATATGCTCTTCAAGATTCCATACATATATCTTCTCACATTATGTAAAATTAATTTCTGTATCAGACAAAGCCAAAGAATTATTAGGATGAAAGGTCACTCAAAATGATCTGTGTTACTGATTTTATCAGCCACTACTTACAGCTTTAAAAAAGTCAATGCCATCTAATAGTGTCCATATTTCATCTGTAGAGAAATCTAATACTCTCAGAAAGGAAGCAATATCAGACTGCATGGTCAGTCTCATGTGGAAGACAAATACAATTCTGAGAAACAATAAGAGAAAGAAAATCATGGCATCCAGCTAATATGCTGCATTTATACAGAGAAGCAGAGAAGAGGAAGGAAAGAAACAAAATTATTGTGATGAATAGTGAGAACATCTTACAAATAATGTAGATGCCAACATAAGATATCCTTTATTTCTGGAGTTTGTAATGAAAGAGATGAAGATTACTGCAACGTCACTCCAATACTGTGAGAGCACTGTCAATCCTGTCAATAATCCCAGTTACAGAGTGGCATACGTGTGCAGAAGGTATCGGTTTCTGAAATTCAGGAGTGCAAGGGTAGATGTCCCATATTAACATCTCTTTTTCCCAAATTCTATGTTGTGCACGCACCTCCACCCATAGGGTGCTGTTGACCCCATGGTAGCACCCAGATACCCTGACTTGGGGTCCTGTTGTGTGAGAAGCTGCAGTTCCAGCTGGCAAAGTGTGTGGCTGCTCCCAGCAGGTACCAACACGTGGGTGAAGGGCAGGCAGACAGTGCCCAGGCAAAAAGAGAACCCTGAAAAAGGAGCATGTCTTTTCTTCATTCAAACGTACTCACAAACGCCAGCACAAGGAAACCTAACTAGATTTATCTAATAGCAATGAAAATCTCTTTCCAAGGGATAATCTTACCTCTCAATTGGCAGCATTTGTGGCAGAGCTTGCTTAGCCCCTCACCTAGTCCAAGGCAAGATCACGCTCACTTCCATGGCCTGTATCAAGTGGCAATAAAATCAGAGTAAAAGAGGTATTTCTGCCTCCTGTTGAAAGGAATGCAACTATGGCACATCAAGCCGTGTGCAGCATGCCCAGTCTCGTCCCTTTGCTTGCAGCTGTCCCCTCCCTGCCACCAGCTGCCAGGGCTGGGAGAGCTGGGCACGGGAAGTGTTTCCAGCGGTGCTCCCACCACAGCTGATTCCCTCTGTCCCCACATTCATTTACACATCCTCATGCACTTGCAATTATCCCTTCCTGCTGCCTGATAGGGGTTACCCCAGGGAAGGGCGTGGTCCTTTCTGAACTGCTCCAAGCCACCCAGACTGGCAGAACCTGTGCAGAAGTCTAGTTCTTACCTCTCATTCTATCCCATGCCACGACTTGTTCCTGTTTTGCATTAGGAATTTTTTTTTCTTCTCCTCATTTCATATTTTTCAAAAACCAGCTTTGTCAGTGTTCTGCTGCTTGAGCTATTGCAGGAGCACTGCATTAACTCAGGGAGCAACACTACCAGCACAAGGCTTGTTTTGAAGCTGGAAACACCATTACAGGTATTTTGCTTTGGCAAGTTTAGTGCATGAGATTTCAGCATTTAACACCCTTCCTTCACATTGTAGTTCTAGTCATATTTTCTTTGCTTAAAAGATGGGGGGGTTTGTTTCTTTTATTTAAGAGAAGCTTCTCCTCCCTGATATGATCCATCCACAAAAATACCACAGTCAAAAGAAATCTACCTGATTGTACTACATCACTGATTTGGGGTGAGAACATCTGCTCTCAAGTTCTGCCTCAAATCAGCAGCTGAAGTACTACCTCCCTAATCAGGAAGTCTCATATTTTGCTTTAAAAAGCTATATGTGACAGAAACAAGTCAGCTGACTCCCTGAAACTTTTGAATTATCTACATATGCATCTTATGATCAAATCTAACATGTTTTATCTGAATTCTTACCACAGTGCCTTGTTATCCCAACTTAAATCTAGTTAGGAATGTTATTCACAATTGTTATTTTGGTAGGAACCCACTCCTAGAATCACCTGTCTGATCATGACTTCTGTTCAGTGGATAAATTTCATGGACTTGCAGAATTAGGCTTTATATTACCACAATTATGTGCAGAAATTACATGACCTTGTTTTGTATTTCCCTGACGCAAATTTTTGTGTTTCCTATTAGTTCCAGATTTTTATCTGATAGCACAGTGATAATTTCTTCCTGAACACCAAATATAGTGTACTTGGCAATTACAGATTCAGAAAAGAAGCAATTATTTTGCTTACAATGCTTTATGAATTAAGTTCACAAAGGTTGAGGCAGAGGTGTCATCTATTCTCCAACAATCTGATATTTGCATGTTAATTGAATCCTCCTCCAGGAAGGCCACCCTGTTTAGCTCATCAGAGAAGAGGCAAGAAAGCTAATTCATGCCTCAGAGGGGATAGATGAAAAAGGACAGCCATTACCAAAACGAACAATTACCAACATGAACAATTACCACGCTTCTTTTACATTAGAGGTAAAACACACACTTGCATAAGCAAGGCTCAGTCCACGGCTGCTGTCAATGGGCCTCCTTTGCAGTCAGTGGGCTTGTGTGGATCTGTGCTGGCTGAGAATCAGAGCAGTGGTGAAAGAGTCCAGGAGGAGCCTATTAAGGAAGCTCTCGGTGCCAGACCTCACCTGGCAGAAGCTGCCGCATTTGATGGCCATCTGCATGTCACGACCAAGGCCCCTAAAAATCAAAAGTTGCCCGAGTTCAGGGTGTCAGAGGCATTATCAATAACGGAATACCTGGTTGTTCCGAATCAGGAGACCTCTGTTATCAATGGCAAAGTTTGGCAGGAATAGCTACTAAACTGCATCAATATTTAGCCAGAATATACCCAAGTACCCAGCCATTTGCTTTATTTTAACCTATTGCCATAAACCAATATTGTGTGTGACTCTCTGGCTCTAGGGGTATCTTGGTCACAGGAGCAAGATTATGAGATTAGAACACCTATCAGTGGCAGCTCTCTCCTAAAGGGTGGACTCTGACAACTTGCAATTTTCATCAGTTTCAATAGGTTCTGACAACTGCAGATGGAAACAAATTAATTTTATTCCTATCTTGCATAAATTACTTTAAAAAAATTATGCTTCTTTTCTAGCATTCACCAGGATACAACATTTTAAAACTTAATAAAAGATTAAGATACATGAGGTACTATCTGAGGTCTGGTGGAGAAACTTTATCTGTACATCTGGCTTCTAAATTTTTATTGTAGCTCATAATTTCCTATTTTAAAATATAAGCTGAAGATTTGTTCTTTGCATGTGACTTTTTTCCCTAGGTAATTCGGATCAATTTTTTTTTTGTCTAAGAGTACAGATACAAAGCACAATAGTAACTTAAAAATAAAAAACAAACAACAATTATTTTGGTTGTATACTCCTTAAATCCTTAATGAAACATGGTTGCTATTGAAAAAAGTTTTTATTTATTAACATAGGCATTTTCTATGGTAAATTAATTGAACTGGCCACAAGTAATCACAGTGTCTGTCAAGACATGGAAGCCATTTAAACTACCCTCCTCACATCCCACTTCTGTAAGAATGCAGAAAAATCACACTTGTTTTTTCCTATTTTGAAACAGTTTTTCAGCTTTCAATTTATTTTTCTTTGAGCTCAACTAGATGAACACGCTGAAACAAAAACCCTACTGAATTCCAGCTGAGATGAAATAGCTGTAAAACTGTCTTATATTAACAAAAAATACCCTTGTTTTAGATGCTTGTGTGGTAACTCTTATGAGCTTTATGATCTTTCTTTTTCTAGATTTGAAAATAAGCAATGTCATTCTTAAATAGTCTATTTAATTTATATCAACTTAAATTCTCAGCTATTATAGCAAGTTCTGCCCTAACACACTTGTCATAATTTTATATCTCAAAACAGATCTTCTGTTTCATTATGTTTTGTTATCTGCTTCTTTTAAAAATCTGATTTAAATAAATATCTTCTGTTTTTTAAAGCAACATAATTTTCTACAATGGCAAATTAAATACACTGTGGATAAATAGACAAGAGAAGAACAGTTCTTGCTTTGCTTTCACAATAGTGGTTTCTGAGCAATCCATTACTGCTCAGGAAAAGGATGCTGAAGTTATAATAGATGTAATGAGCTGTAAAGAGCTTGAATAATGATAACAAAAAACGTTGCTGCTGACATAGAGCTCTTTAAACCAAAAAAAAAAATTGAAGAATTTCTGAAGGACCTCACTGAGCAGTACTTGGGCAGCAAGCAGGTAGGTAATTAATGGAAAAATACATAGTGGCACATATGGAAAAAATTCTAATCCTGCCTAAGATGAATTTTAAATTATTTTTCCAAATGGTTAATAGATGAGAAAGCTTTTGAAAAATTCAGCACAGTTGCAGTTAGATGTAGTGATCATAAAAATAAGGACAGAAACAAAGAATAGTAAAGAAATTGTCCTAGTGGGGCTGGGGCCACGCAGAGAACATTTCCAGGTCATGGTGTGTGGGTCAGGTGCCCTCCACCTCCAGCACTGATGAGCTAGGAGGGACACAGGGCAGGGCAATGAAAGTTCAAGACACTGGTCATCTTCAGGTCAGTGAGACAATAAGTCAGAGGCACCACAGACAGCTCCAAAGTTTAGGTGGGACAGAGAAGACAAGCAGGATGATATTTCTCAGCCTGTCTCCCATCAGTTTTATTTAATGCTCTCCAGCTGGACAAAATTTTGAGAGTGCAGAAAATACCTGATTATATAACATCTCTACAGCTCCTTGCCACAGGTTACAAAATGCTTGTGGGTGCTAAAAATGGAGTCACAAAAGTCTGGAGGAGGACAGGAGCCCACTGAAGAGTATCAACCTGGACAAATACCACCTTGTGTCTCTAAACAGACAGGAGGTGCAGATGGAAAGAAGGTGTGAACATGTTACCACATGCTCACTCTCTTGCTTCACTTTTCTATAACTTTGAAAATAACCATGTTTCTGGGAAGGGCTGGATCATCACCTAGGCAGGTTTATGCACTTGAGAAATTCCTTGTGCCTGAAACTATAATCTGTATTGTGCTATTATTTGTTATGTTTTACCAGGCAAGCCCATTCTCTAAGGATGGTACCAGCATCATGCAGATACTGGTGACATCTCAGAAATTAAATAGGAAATACTTCTAATGGAGAAGAAAGCAATGTTTACTTTTCATTCTATTTAATATACTTAATTCTGGTATTGCAGATAACAAAATCTATGAAGGTGCTTAGGTATTTGCAATTGCTGAATGGTTTCAGAAAGCAATCAGAAAACTGAATATATTAGTCTGATTGATGCAATAGGAAGAAAAGATTCAGTTATCAAATAAATCATAAAAGATTAAAGTATCCTTGACCACCGCCTGCCTCCCTCACACAAAGGACATTTTAGTATCTCCATGGATCAGAAAATAAACCCTGATACTCAGCATCCAAATGGAACCTCTACAGCTTGACTGGAACTCTACCCACATATGGTATTTAAATTTCCAAACTGACAGCAATTTAGAAGGAACTTAAAGCGAAAGAAACCCAACACTGCCTTTCACCCACCCAGGCATTAATATTATGCAAATAGATGTCAATACATAAGAAGAGATTTTAGCCATTGGAACATAACCAGCAATATTACTGTGGGTTTGCATCTTCAAATTAGTGAGCTATTTCTACACCTTACAACAGCAAGCACTGGGACACGTTGTTGCTTAAAGATTTGTAGAGGTGTAAGTGCAGCTGGAGACACAAGATCTTTCATATCTAGGTCTCATTATTTTTAAAGAATGTTATGACCTAGTCTTGGTTGATGAAAGTATCTTCATCCAGCCTCTTGGGACAGTGTGGCCAGCAGCAGCCCTTGCTGTCTCCAGCTGTAGTGGCTGGAGTGTGGAGGAGGGCTGGGAAGCCTGCCAAAGCCTGCAGCTCTTTGCTGGATGTGACCCAAGGGCACGAGGAACAGAGGCCAGCCAAAGATGGCAAAGACAGAGGCTAAGGGACAAAAAGGAGTGCCCTGGTGTATCAATTTTTCTGGTACTAACAATGTTAACAATATCACCAGGCTCACATTTAGCCCTTTGTTTCATCAATTTTCGAGCACTTTGTGTTGAGAGGCAGAGCCACCTCTCCTCTAGGCCATTCTCTGCCCGTGCATTGCACCACCCTGCCCCACCCAGGCATTCAGTGACAGACCAATTTCACATCTTATTTTCTTAAAGACTTGTGCTAAGAACATCTGCCAGGAACAAAACCAGTGTTTATCCAGCAGGTTTCAAGAGCCAAAAGGTTCCTGATTTAAATCTTCCCAAGCATTTCCCTCCCCACAAAATTGGTATTTTGCTGTCAGGGAAACAGACACTGATCTCTGCACTTTGGTCTGAAATACAAGAAGCACTTGCTTGAAACCAATTCAGATGAACCAGACTGTTCACCATTGGACACAGTTCAGATGTTGATAATGTGGGGACTGACAGATGGGAAGAAAAACACTTCCTCTCCCTTCTTTGCCATGACCTCGTTTTCCTGGCAGTTAGGGAAAGGGGGCCCTGGGACAGTTGGGATGTGAGTGAGCTGGTGTATGTGGCCCCATAAGGACAGAAGGAAAGAGATGTTCATGGCATGCCAGTCCCAGAACAGAAGTCAAACCTCTGAATGATACCTATAAAAGCTGCAGAGAAGCCAGATTGAGGAGGGATTTCCCAGGTGGCCCAGCAAAGAGTCATTTAGAAAAGCTTTTGCATAAAACCAGCTGGCCCTAAGGAGCCCCTATCTGTGGGACCATGCCAGGAGAACTGACCCAAACATGCAGACAGATAACCACAGCCCAGGGAAATTGTTTCCTGGCTCCTGACCAAGACAATGCCCCCTATAATTTCTTGGTTAAATGTCGATGGCAGAATCCATCAGACCAAACCCTTAACCAGACAAAGGTCACTTATCTCCCAAGAGTACTGCGCACATACTAGATTGAAAGCAGATGCTATTTACATTATTAAAAACCTGATCATTATCAACAAACCTGATGAGCAACAAAGCAACTAAAATATTACAGGTAGAGAAAAAGCTTTTCTGGGGATATTTTTGAAAATGCTAGTGCTGTAGCAGCAAGACCCTTGTCCAGAAACCTTCAGCATCTTTCCTATTGCCAGTGAAACACTCCCACCATTGAAAGAATTTCAAGCAGCCATGATCAACCCCACCAGCAGCCGTGGCTGAGAATGGATGTTTGGGAGCCCATCTTCAAACCTGTCTGAGAACCAGCATGGGGTGCAGTGGAGCCAGTGGATTTGACTGTTCTTCATCTTGCAGTATTGGACTCCCACTGACACTGTATTTGATAGATTGCCAGCAAAAGTGGAGTCATCCCAGCGAATGATGCTCTCTGTATATCATTTGAATTTCAAAAGGCTGGCTTCTTCCCAGTAATGACAGTCAGCAATAGCAGGGTAGCTCTGAAATATTGAATGACTACAAATGATATTTTGATTCACAAAATATCTTTTGCCCCAAAGGGCCATTTTAATTAAAATTATCATGAAATGACAGTCTAGTTTATAGCACTGTAGTCTTAGTTTGCTCCCCACTTTAAAACCCCAATGAAGTTCCTGAAGGAAATAGTGATTCACAAACCTTATTTACTATTTTGTGCCAGAATTTCACTAATAATTAATAGTATTACTGTAGCAGTGTCCTATTATACAAATTATTTCACATGCACAGAATAACACACTCACCAGCTTTGGCAAATAGGAAGCAAAGGATCCACAGCTCATAAATAGAGAAACTTTAGATCCAAATGCTTAAGTCACACTAAAGTTAACCAGAAATTGTCATTGCAAGTGGAGTCAGGCTCATAAAGTTTTCTTTAGTGACATAGACCTACTTGACTTAGAAAAAAAGTCTGTGTCAAAGATAGGAACTGATGTCTCTGATTTAAGTCCAAGGTTTTAAGGATTTGGCAGAACAAGTCCACAGCTCAAGAGGCACGTGGTGCTTATTTGATCAGAAAAGTTCACCCTTCCTTCCTGGGGTGGAAGTTCCAGTGTTAGTCCCTGATGCTCCCATCTGCTTGCTACTAGAGCAGCAAAGCCCAGGGGCTTTAAGAATGGCATAGAGGCAGAAGGGACACGCAGGAGCTGGCCCAGGTTGACCATTCATTCCAAAGGTAGTCCTGGGGATCAAGCTGGCTTTCTAAGTAACACAAGTATTCTGTTGCTATGTGGAGAATAAGAATTTGGAAAAATATTATTTGCTTCCACTGAGATTACTTCTATATCCCAGGCCCCAAAGAGAAGCCCTGTTACTGTGCAAGGATGGAGACTAAATAAAAACAGAGACATAGGGGAAAGAACTCAACATCTACAAGCTGGGGTAGGATATAAAGGCACCTCCAGGAAAGCACAAGAGCTGGAGAACTTTGGGTAGTTTAGTGAGATTTTTACTGTGGGACTTCACAGGACCACCACTCAAGGACTCCCACTGGACATGGGAAAAGCCATTGAAGTGCTATCATGACTGGCAGTGCTTTAGTGGGAGCAGTGCACATATGAATAGCACTGTATATGTGAAAAGATATGGCCAGGATTTAGCTCTACTGGGAAGAAGTGAGGTAGAACCTGGGTAATTGTCATTAATTCAGGGAACTTCTATCTCTCATTATACCAGTGCACCCACTAGTAAACCATTCACTGTGAATAAAACTTTTTTCATCCAAATTTTTAAAAAAACAAAACAAAACAAAACAACCTCAAACCTGTAAACATTCAATAGTTTGCTATATAAGAACCTGCCTATTTTATGATCATATTTATTTTGGGAAGTGTTGAATTCAAGAGTTATGCTGATGTAGAAACCTTAACCCATTTAATCTTCCTGTGAGTCGAAGGATCTTTGATACAGCATGTCTACATTCAGAAGACTGTTATTATATTTTGCCTCTCAACTTGATTAAAGTCTCTTTTATGAAATGTTGCATTTGTAACTACTTTTCCCTTCCTGAAATGAGCCATCTTGTCTGGTACAGTAATTACAACAACATCATTGAATCTGTATTCATAGGCTGTTTTTAAAATAGCTCCCTTTTCTGAGTAAAGACTGAAGAAGTGGTGGGTAGAAATGCTGGTAAGACGGGTCTCTGTGGCTACATTTAATCATGGATCAGACAGCACACCCCTTAACAGGAGAACAATTGTGAACCTCCAAAGGATGACACCCCCCAAAGTGCCACACTGCCCTCAGCCCTGCCAAGCGGCCACCCTCCCCAGAAGCACAACAGGATACAGCCAACCACTTTTCTCTAGCTGGAAGTTATAGTTAAAATCCATCCATTCAAGCTGGGAACCGAATGAGCTGCATTGCTGAGACCTTCCAGAGCCGAGTACCCATGCCAGCTCTGCAACTGACTGATGGCACAATCACAAGTTACTCACTTCATCTCCTTGTGCAAGACTTTCCTCTCCAGTATTTGCCTCACATTTTATTACATGAGGAAACCAAAGATATTTTCTTGTGGAAGAGAGTGAACTAGTTTTCCAAAACCTGCCAGCTATACCCACAAATAACTGTTGACATTAAGAAAGCTTCATGCCTTTAAAATGTCATTCTGGAAGTCTGAAGATTTCCATTTTAATATTTCAGAGAATTTAATAAAGGGAAAATTAGTTTTTAAAGGAGTAGCATATTTTAGGAGAAAACTTTTGACCCAGTTCTTCTCTAAGCAAATTTAAATTGGTTGTCTTCATCAGTTTCTCAAGATTAGGTGGGTTACAAAAAAACTCAGGATTTCAAAGAGACCAACAGAACATATTACAACAACTTTCATATAAAGAAGCAAGAATTTGTCTGACATAAATCTGCAGCTATCAGATTCAACTGACATGGATGGAAAAAAATTATCAATGCTTAAAAAAGTTGTTTTAAAAATAATTTCAAATTCCCCAACAACTTCAAATAGTTGAGGAAGAAAATTTATTCCTTTTCTGCAAAAACTGTTCTCGGCCTGCAGTAACTGAATCAAAACCTAGATATCCTGAATTATCTTTAATTGGCTCTGCATTTTCAGGCCTTTAGCAGAATGCTAACTGCTCACCCCTCAGCCACAGCTACACATAGATATATGGAAGACTTTTCATCTTCTTTGACGCAATATTGCAAGTAAGGAGGATAGAAATGCCTGGCATTTCAACCCTGCCAGCTCAGATCAGCTGACAGACTGTAACATCATCCCAGTGAGGAAAGAGAAAGGAACATTTATAACAGAAACACACTGTCAAAATTAAAACAGGAGTCACTTCAAGCCATGAACTGGGATTGTTATGATTTCCAATTATCATTTTAATTATTCTTCCACATCTCTTTTCCGTATTTCTAAGACTGCAGCTGCTCTGTTCTTCAAGAACAATGTTTTCAAAAGGAGCCCCGATGACCACAGTAACCACTTATATGTAGGAATGTCAGCTCAGATTTGTACAAGAATGCAAACTTGTATTAGGTGCAGTGCATTTAAGAGCTGAAATCCTGCTGAAGATGGCAAAATGAGGAGCTTTACTGAGCAGGATTTGATCCCAAAAGGTTTTAGAATTACATGGAAATGGATATTCAGCAAAAGCAACGGAGAAGGCTGAAAATGTGGGAGATTTTGTCTGGGGTTTATTTCCCTTTCTTTCCTCATTATTAAATTGTTCAGGGTAGACCCTACACAGGTTTTTCAGAAAACACCCTTCATGCAGACCTAAGTAAAATCTTGTCCACTGAGCTGACAGCCTGCATCTTCAATAGATAATCCTTTTTGTCCTAGTCAGTGACCCAGCAGATGCAGTGGTCAGGAGTGCAAAGGACACCCTTAGTGTGCAGAAAAAGTTGAGATGCTTTAGGGCATATTGTGCTTGGCATAAAGAAAAAATATGGAAGGGAAAAATTTCTCCATCATGCCACTGCATACTGCCTGGCACAAGATGGACATGGGAATATAATTTTCTAAAAGACACAATGACGAAATATGTGAGTTTGGCCCAAATTTTTAGAAACTCTGTTCATTCTGGCCAACTTCCACTTAGTGTACCTCAAAAAACAGTGAGAAAAGTCACCAGATTCCGAGTGACAGAGCATAAAGACCACAGGGCATCCACGCTGACTGTGTACACTAGGAACAGAGTCCTTTTCACCAAGGCACAGTGAAACCATTCCTTTTCTCATCTCAAAGCAGCTGTCCTCTGCCACTCTGCATCTTTGTGCTATAGATAAGGGCATGTGGAGTGACACCCTGCAGTGGCAAAGCACTGGTTCACCACAAAAGACTGCAAACTATAAGGTGGATCTCAAAACCAATGAGAGTGTCAACTCTGAGACTTCGTTTCATATGCAAAATAAAATTGTATGTAGCAAAAATCAACTTTCAAGTAAGACACCAGGCAGTATTTTCCTTGCCATCCATGACCTTGGCAGGGCAGATGATTAGAGGAATGGAGTACCTCTCCTATAATGAAATACTGAAAGAATTGTGATTGTTCAGCCTGAAGAGAAGTTCCTGGTGTAATCTTATTGCAGCCTTCTAGAACCCAAAGGGGGCCTACAAGAGAATTGGAGAAGGTCTTTTTACAAGGGCATGCAGTGATAGGACTAGAGGGAACGGCTTCAGGCTGAAAGAGAGTAGGTTTAGGTTGAATGTTGGGAAGAAATTCTTTGCTGTGAGGGTGATGAGGCACTGGAACAGGCTGCCCAGAAAAATTGTGAATGCCCCATTCCCGGATGAGTTCAAGACCAGGTTGGATGGGGCTTAGAGCAACCTTGTCTAGTGAAGGGTGTCATTGTCCATGGTAGGGGGGTTGTAAATGGGTGATCTTCCAATCCAGGCCATTCTTTATTTCTATGGTTCTATCCCAGCCTCTGGGCTAAACTTTTGTCTCCTCAGTAAGGCTCCTAATTTGCAGCACATCCTGAGCAGTCCCTCTGAGCCCTAAGGAAAAGTCTGTCTCTCTTACCTGAATCTAGTTGGAAGCATGCTTATCTCAGTAGTTGCCTGGTCTCTTTGGCCACTCCTGGCTCTCTGTGAGAAAAAAACCGTCTTCCTTCCCTGGGTGCAGGCATGCGGTCCTTTTTCAAAATATGGTCCCCACCTCACCCAGGATCAGCAGCCAGAAGAAGGCAACCAGGGGGAGTATTTCTGGTGCCTAGTTTTGCCCTGCTGACAGCACACAGAATTGAGCACATGAAGATACAAATCAGAGAGCACCTGCATATTCCCCTGCCTGTGGCCGGGCTCTCAGGAACAGCGAGCCGGCTCTCCCTGCCTGCCATCTGATGATAAAAATGCTTTTTAAATAGGTTTCTATGGGAACAAGGCTTAATGCTTCCACATTTTCTTCTTGCCTCCATCTAATAACTTCTGAACCCTTGCACTCATCCCAGCCAGAAGTTGACAGAAGAAGAGAAAGTATGCAGAGATATTCTAGTTCCTCAAGTACCATAAGCAACAAGGGCTGAGCAAGTAGTGGAGAGAGAAAACATGTTGTAAGTGCCTTGACAAATGGAAAAGCTGTAGTCCAAGCCCACAATTCCATGACAGTTACACGAGTCTTTTTGAGGTCCCTCTGTTCCCCAAGGATAAGACATCCACTGGGCCAGCAGGCAACCAGGAGACAAGTACACTGGAAACTAGGTTTCATCAGCACCTGTGCAAACAAAATTCTGTGCTCCTTCTTATCATCCAGTAGGTAGAAATATAAAAAGTACTTGATTCTGGAAATCCTGAGGGATGAAAGATCAGTCTGATTGTCACATACTGCTGGACAGAGTTTCTCCTCTGTTTTTAACCCCTACTTTTCCACAAGATTTTTATTCAATTTTTTTGAATTCTGTTTTCTGTATCAGTATCAACACTTGCAAGCAAACTTGCATACACACACCCTTTCTTTTGCTATAGTTATATGACCAAATGGTTAAAACTGGTAACATCTGGATGAAAATCTGTATGTTGTTCCTGTTCCCATATTATAAACCTAGCTCCAGCTGATTTGGAAATTTTATCACGGTCTGTAATAAACTTATAATTGCAGTTATGCTGTATAAGGTTCAGCAGTATTCACAGTTACTGCTTTGGAAATTGGAGAATTTAATCCCAAATAAAATAAATGTCATTACAAACTGTTGTGGAAATAAATTTGCCTTTACACAAAGGTTTCTAATTTTACCAACAGATAAAATCTTATTTTCAGGTGTGTGAGCTATGTCATAAAGCAGATAGAAGGTCATACTGAGGGCTTTTTAAAATGGTGTTGTTCACCTGGGGATGTTACAAAGGAATAAGGACAGGGCGTAAGTGGTGTTTTCCCCTATGGCAGGTTCTCAGCTGACGGAACAACTAGAGCGTAACTGAACAAAGGCATAAAAGCTGCTCCAGGACCACTGGATATTCTGCCTGTCAGTAATTTACTGTGTTCAAAATGAAGGATCCATTCTACATTAAGAGAAAAGATTACCAGCTTGCCAAGCTAAAAGATTTGAGGCTTGACTGTACTGTGAACTCCTCCTGTGCTGGCCAAATGAGAGCATCCAGAGCACCAGACCCACAGAGGTGCCCAGAGCCACAGAAACTGCAGCAGGGACTGCCTACAGCCCCCTGCCATTAGCAGCCTCAGGCATAAAGACTTGCCTTTGGCTAGCAAGACCTTTAACTGATGGTTTGCATTTTGCAGTGCTTCACTTTTTGACTGCAATTTGCACCATGTGAGTTTCTATATTAAGACACTGTTGCCGAAGCTGCAGGTACAGGGTTCAGGGCAGCCTTAACAAGAGCCTCTCCCAGCCCACATGCCACAATTCATGTTCCTCACCTCAGTTGTGCCGTGATTCACTTCTCCAGTGCCTTCCTAAGAAATTGTATTAAGTCCTCTGGTGTATCTTGCTAAACTGTGACATCCCAGTTGGGGCAGGCTTTTATTCTTGCACCTTGATAGCAACAATAACAGTTTAGCAGGCATACACACTGTGCACAGCAAAAAACAAAAAAACAAAAAAACAAAAAACCCATATTTACACCCTACGTTCAATCATAAGAAACAAAACCCAGTCTTTCCTTGTAAATTTTGCTATAACATTGTTACACTGGGTCACAGAAGTTAGTCTCCTCCTAGCATCCTCTCTTCCCACAGTTCACATCCATACAATTCACTGAAGTCTGGAAAAATCAGCACAACCTGAAACAGGATATATGAAATGTGATTTTTTTTTTCCCTTGGATTTACTCATTTCTACAATATTAACAGAGGAATATCTCAAAATAGTCCCAGATCTTTTTTTTTTCCTTACTAGCACGTTTAAGCTCTCTCTGGGGTACCCTAACCTACTTTCTGAGACTATGCAACTGCCTTTCCTTGTAGTACGCTTGCTTTGCAAGTTTTCCCATAAAAATAAGGTTGAGTATTTTACTCTTAACTCCTTTGGCTTTTTGTTATCCCCTTAAATAGTACTACAGTTATAGAAATACACAATCTGTATCCTGCCGTATGTCACAACCTAAACAAAAAAAGTACTAGACCAGTATAAAAAGATAGATGTATTATAGCGCAAAACTCTCATTAGAGGGAAAGGAACTCAGTTCTCCTGCAGTAACATGGCAAGGTTTTCTACTTCACAACCTTCCGTAATGTCTCCATTGAAGGAAAAAATAAAGCACTACATTTTAACCTGAGTATGAAAGAGGTTTACATTATTCTTACTTTGACGATGGATGAAAGCACCTAAATAGCAGTAATTCAGAAACAATCACCTTGTAGCAGTGTTTTGCTGGGCTGATTTTATTCCCCAGACTTTCATGACCTACAGTACAAGTATTTGTTCTGTCTACCCTCTAAGAATGACTTTACATTAAGCTTCAGTTTATTACACTCTTCTCTTTCCCCTCAACTTTTGCCCAGATCTTTTCATCCTTTGCAACTTGCTACTTCACTTCCTCTAGAAAACAAAATCAACTGTTACATAGCTATTAACAAAGATCAGGTATAATTTTTTTCCCTCCTGCAAGTCTAATCCCTTATGAACCAGATAATCATCAATTTTTTAATTCTGTAGCATGTGAAGTAATTACAAGAATCATTAGTTGAAGTTTAGTTGCTAGTTGCTTTACTCAACAAAGTTCCCTCTCTACAGGAATGAGATTTTAGTGTTGAGTAGCCAATGTCATGCAAAACAACACAGCCTTTTTAGCAACCTGCTGTAGTAATTTGAGCATTAAGGATACAACCACCAGGAGACTTTTAGGAGTTTTCACACTCTACACACACTGCAAGCATTCCTTAACTGTGGACAAACCAAGGCCAAGATTTGCCTTGTCCAAATTAAACTGCATAAGTAAAACAAGGTTATTGACAGTTTAGGATCCACCTCTTGTTAGAAAGGTTTTGCCAATATTGGGAAACCAAATTGAGCCTCTCAGTGAGATGGCAAAAATGTGAGGCCTAGTCACCCCTGCAACTTCATAAGAGAAAAATATAATATCTGGGGTGAGGAAGAAACAATCCTCTTGGAGGAGATGCAGAAGACCATGGAGATGTCTCCCTAGCCCTTAGTCTCACTGCAGAGATGAGCTGAGAACTGGGCTGTAGTGGGGAAAACCTGATTTTTAAACTCTGCTAACCCTTTCAGACCTTTCCTGAAGCCCTTCCCTGGCTCAAGGACCATATGTGGCTCTCTGCTGCCTTTTTTACAGTGAAGCTGTGTATTTTGGCACAGATATTCTGTATCTGCACATGCTGACAATTCACTACTGCCCTGTATGCCCACAGAGCTCTTCCAAGGTCGTGTCTGAAAAGGCTTCAGTATCAGGACTGGCATAATGTCCAACCTCTGATTCCGTTGATGCATGATCGAAACCCCACAGGACCTACTCTGAGGAACTAGCAATTAACCTACCTCAGCTGAATGGTTGGAATTAAGAAAGAACTTCCTTCTGCAAGAAAGAACACTGCCCCCTCATTATTTTATCTCCAGGTAAATGACAACGTGATTTCTTTGCTTAGGAACTGGCCAGCTTGTGATTTTCAGCACCTGCATGGAGCCCATTGTCTTTCTGTTGTCTCTCAAATCCCTTTAGATCTTATCTGACCTTTTCATTTAGCAGCTTCCTAAGCAACAGGCTTATTTTCCCTTTACTGTCATCTATAAGGAGATCTGACTTCAAATCTGCCAGCCAGAGGTCCAGGAAGCAGGACATAGAAATAAGCACCAAGCCAATGCAGTCATTGAAAACAGTTGAAAAAGATGGATAATTGTGTGTGCACTAAAGGAAAGGCAACCCAAGGAGAACACATCAGGATCCCAAAATGTCCAGAGACTGTGGCAAGAAAGAGGGCTGACTGGTCAGCAGAGCAATGCAGTGGTTTGATAGGGCACCTGGATAGTCTGATCCAGCGGCAGTGTCCACAGGTCTCACTCAAACACCCTTGTAAGTCTGCTGAGCCATGGTTTGTTCTCCAGACTCATGACACACACAGACAGGTGTGAGGACTGAGCTAAGGGGTGAATACAATGTGATGCCACACCCTTGGAATTGTTCAGGGCCAGGTCATACGGGCATCTGAACAACCTGGTCTAGTGGAAGGTGTCCCTGCCCATGGCAAGGGGCTCAGAACTGGATGATCTTTAAGGTCCCTCACAACCCAAGCCATTCCATGTTTCTGTGATACCATGCACCCACAAGGTTTGCAGCCCTAGCTTCTTGTCTGTCTTCAGCTATAACCTGTAGTAGTACATTGCTTTGGGCTTTTTTTGCAAGCTGCCTCAGTCAGCAGGCAAAGCTGGATGGTCCATTCTCTTATTGGCAGAAGGGTCTCTCCTTGCTGGTGGCCAACTAAATTATTTCGCTCCAACTCTGAGTAAAGTACCAGTTTAATCTCAAACAGTGACTAAAACTCTACTTCGATACTTAAATTTAAAAATCACATCAAGCTCTTTGAAAAAAACCCCAGGCCTTCATTATCATGAAGTGGGGAGTTAATCAAAGGATGTTTTACATTTTCCAGGAAAGGAGCCTCTGAAGCATTTCCACTTGCTGGAATTTAAGGAACAAGCTAATTAATTTGTGGCTTGTGGAAGAACTCAAGGGCTTACTGTAAATTCTTAAAGACCTTTTAAAGTGATTTAAATGTTGCAAAAAGTACTGAGACACCGCCCTTGGAGACTGAAAATACTTTCTTTTCTGCAGAGGGGCTCGAGCTGCCCTCTCAACTTCAGTAAAGCAGCATGACTCGGACCAGCTAACCTGGGGTTGGAAGGCAGGTGTTCACCCTACACTGGTTCATTGTTGAACAGACATTTAAATGGACCCTTTCTCACACACACACATTTGTCTTGAAATTCATCAGACTTTATTGGAAGACATACTTTGCACTAAACTGCTGAATTAGGTCCTTGTACATGGCTTCTCTGCAGAGAAGAGTAAATGTCAGCAGTTACAGCTGTGATTCTCTGCCACGTAAATTGGAATAATACCAGAATTAAGCGAGAATGCCATCTGCAAGAGATGATAATAAGGTAATAAAAGCTTTAGCCCTCATCTTCAGAAGAGGTGCAACTACTCAATGTTTTGAGGAGCAGCTGAGGTCACTTGGTCTGTTCAGCCTGGAAAAGAGGAGACTGAGGGAAGACCTCATTGCAGATATAGCTTCCTCTTCAGGGGAAGATGAGGGGCAGGTACTGATCTCTTCTCTGTAGTGACCAGTGACACGACCTGAGGGAACAGTCTGAAACTGTGTCAAGGCAGGTTTAGGTTGGATATTAGAAAAAAGTTCTTCATCCAGAGGGTTGGGCACTGAAACAGGCTCCCCAGGGAAGTGGTTACAGCACCAAGCCTGAGAGAATTCAAGAAGCTCTTGCATAATGCTCTCAGGCAGAGAGTGTGGGGTACTGTGCAGGGCCAGGAGCTGGACTTGATAATGCTTGTGAGACCCTTCCAACTCAGAATAGTCTCAGAATATTCTGTGATTCCCAAAACTACCATTGAGCAGTAGTTAAAGTCACTATGAAGGCTTTACATTTGAGAGTTGGGAATCCACAGAGGCACTATTTCTTTCCTGTGTTTGAGTAACTTACACCATACTGCATTTTCCTCCTCGTGTGAGCTGCCATCTCCCTCCCCAGTCATTGAGCTCCAGATATTCTGGATCATGATTTTGGAGGGATTCATCAAAGTAGATGGATCTGAAAATGGCTAGCTCTTCTGACTGAGTCGAAGGATGCCTCTTTGCTCTTTAGCAAGAGTAAGCAAAGGTGAATGACTATAATACAGCAAAACCACAACATTTCCTACTGTGTCTGTGCTTTAACTTCAAAATTCTACTCCTACTTCTAATTCTCACATCCTGCAGAATTTCTAAACCAGTTTTCTTGGAATCCATATGGGAGAACCCTAGTCTTTTCCTTAGTATGAGCTCTAGTTAGGGTCTGGTAAATGGTTCATTCCTTGTCTGTGCACTGTTCCTGACATTGCCTACCAGCACCTCTGGCTGTACTACAGGAAACCTATTTCCCTCCCTTCAATTTCCGTCAAACCTGGACCCCTGGAAGGTGGTGTCCACTCACCACGGGTGTCCCCATCTATAGTGAGAGCAGCAGACCTAATTTTTCACACCACAAAAGTGAAGTCACTGCTCCCAAAATTTGAAAACGGAATGAAGCTGGCTTTAGGATGAATTAGCATTATCTCTTTGAGGGTCCTTCCCTCTCTTTGGAGTAGGCACATGGGAATTCAACACAGACTTCCCACAGGCTATCTCCAAGATTTAAAAACCTAAATACTCCTAAAAGTGCTCAGTAAGCACTTTAGTGCGCACAATGCTCTGCTTTCAGCCTTGCAGGCAGTGTTTTCTTGTTAATCTGTGCACATTATATGCAACATTGAATACAGGGAGGAAAAACCAGGTGATTTTATGAGAGGAAGGCTGGCAGCAGAACTTCTGACTGCTACTACATTTCAGAGCTCTGAGCTTACTCACTTGCATGAGCAAATTTGAACCACACTGAATAATTTATTTTTTCCCCTTTACTTCACTCCTGTATTGACTCAAAGGGACATCTCACATGCCATGAACTTGGTATTGTTTCAACATAATCACATGTGGAGGAGTCAGAAGGATATTATTTGGCATGATAATATTGTTTCCATAAGAAAATTACAGTGGGGCATCAAAGGGAAAGGAATTACTCTGAATGGAACTTCATTAAATCTTTTTATTTATTTAAGGAACAATAATATAGAGGATAGATAGAAAAACAGACATTAGGTGGAGGTGAGAGGTAGAAATGGCAGGATCTATTTTAATTACAAAGAAGTGAAAGCTAGAAACTATTTAATACAAAAAGGAGGTATATTTTTGTGAGGATTTCTGCATAATCTAAACCCATTTCCTCTGCTTCACGTTGACAAGACATTCTGTACCAGCACTTTGGTTCAAACCAGAACATCACTGCCAGACCAGCTTGCCAGACCAGCCAGCAGGCTGATATCCCAGCAGCTCTGCACAAATCAGAAAAGCCAGTGGCTAAATCCCCTGGCAGAAACATATTGCAGCCCTTCTTCTCATTAAGCACCTGAGAAGCCAAGTCAGGGGAGCATTTAATGTTAGTTCCCACTTACAAAAGACCCACTCAAGAACTTTAAAGAGCACAAAGTCCTCAGTATCAAAAAGGAACCATAGTACAAATGTACATCAGAGAGACAATGACAGATGAAGGACATAGCTCCACCAGTTTGGAATAATGTCCTACACAGAGCATTCATGCTTATGCCTTGCCCTGTGCTTTATTACAGAGCTACCAAGAAGAAAATTCAGACTCCTCCTGTCCTTGACTATGCCTATGTTTTTGTCCTGCAACATCACTCATTAAGAAGCATCAGTTGTCTTGCACAGAGCACAAGAGGAGCATTAGGATCTGTCATGCACAGCCTGGGTAGGGGCACCCAGAGCCAGCATTGCTGAGACCTGCCAGCTGATGCAGTCCCCATCACACTCGTGCTACATCATCTGTGCCAACAGGGAAAATGTGGATCCCTGGGCAGTTTTAGCCACTTTTGCCTGCTAATGCAGACAAGTGCCAGCACATGCCAACAGTGTGGTTTCAAGTGTGGCACACAGAGCCTTGCACTGTAGAGCAATACAGGACCTCAGTCCAAAGGTGCCAGCTATGCCCTCCAGCTCAGCTCTGCCAGAAGGTGCATCCCAAGATCCTGCACTGCTGGAGCAGCTAGGTCCAGTGGTCACATCCAGGGGGACTGGGTGTACACCAGCTCAGCTATTCAAGGTGTTTTTATGCAGCTATTCATCAAAATGTACATTTTTACATCAAAAATTGTAATTGTGGCAGATATAGCACTGTTCCTTATTGTTTTATAGAAAGGGCCCTGTCCTGCAAAGGAGTTCAGCTGGGCAAACCTCTGCAGCAGTGGGGACCTTCATGAATAGGGGCCAGGGCAGAGGTGGGGAAATCTACACCCCTGCTGCTGAGAGCTGTGTGGACATGGGCTTTGTAACCCTCTCCAGCCCAAATTGTTGCATGGGTCATTCATCTGTAGCATCTTTAAATCTCTAGGTTGAAAATAAGGAACCCCTTAAAATTAAAGCTGAACCACTCTTCTTAAGAGAGTGTGTATTTTATAGACATGTATGTTTTTCTACCACCATAAAATATGCAATTGTACAAAGCTACAACTTATCATTTTAAATGTCACTTAGTATATTTAATCAGTGTCTAAGCTCTTTAAAGGGATAATTCAAATTAATTTGACACCATTTGCAAAATCGGTATTTTGCAGGTTTATATAATCTGTTGAACTCTGTTAACATACAAGCAAAAAAAAAGTCTCTCCATTGTAAAATTTCAAGAAGAAATGAGAAGAGGAACTTCCATTAGTTCTGAGAAGTGAAGAGAGCCTGGAGCTGAAGATAAAAATACCAAACCACCTCTAACCCAAAGATTCCTGAAACAAATGAACACTGTTGAAAAGAAAATGTGAAGTCAGAATTGGAGAGCGAATATATCCCTCATTAAATGAATATTTTTCTAATATTTCTTTATTCAACTTAATTTTCATGTCAAACTTTAGAACATATTTTCAGGTTTTTTCCTAAATTTAACATGATAACAAGAAAGTACTTAGGTTATTGTGAAAAAGCTAACAGTACTCAGGAGTAAAGTATCTCTCCATCACCCCTATTTTTTATATGTGGTTAGAGAAGGAAGATAATCTTCGAAGAGCTTAATATTGTGGTGAGTAAGCTTCACCTAAAACCCTGTCTGATAAAAGACATTTAACAACCTTTTAGCTGGACATGCCTCAACATTTCCACATGTTCACGTACTGAAAAAATTAATTCCCTTCTATAATTTTGAGTGGATTGTTCTGCCAAGATGTTTGACTCTAGCTGTTGTGAATATAGGAAGATCAATTTTAAATTTACTGCCACAATGCAGTGATACACATACAAAAAAAGCAGAAAAATCTGGGGCAGCCTTCCACTGCTTCTGCAAGTCATTACTTTTTGTACATTCACATTGCTTAACAAAAAGATACAAGAGTTTATGTCCCATATTACAACAGAATTACCATCTGTCCCTTTGGCATACTCATACACTGGACAGTCCATAATGAGCAAATTGGTAGGTAAAATTTGCATAAATTATATTATTCTTGGTTTTACAGGTCTGTATGAGATAACTCACAGAAAAGTGTAAATTTCCTCTCCTTTCAGGAGGTATCTCTTCAGATGCTGCGTCAACTACCAGTTTCATGGTCATCATTTAGGTGGAGCTGTAATTTCAATGACTAGGAATATATAAATAACACTGCAATTCAAACCTGGATTGTGACTGTTCTCTCAGTTCAGCACCTTCATCATTCCAGGCCAGGAGACCCTGGAGATGGTCCCCTGTACAGACAACATCCAGGATGTGGTACAGAAGTATGAATCAATAACACCTTCAGCTATCAAATGGTCATATTGTTGTGGTCATCCTTACAGGCAGATAACTCACCCTGTAAAAATAATTTTAGGTGTATCTCTTTGCATTTTGGCTGTTAAAATAATTTCTAAATAAAGCAGATTTTACTGCATAAAAGCAAACTGTTGTTTAAGGAAACATAACAGCCATAAGCAACAAAATTATAGACTGAGTCATTCAGAAATTAGTATTTCTTCTCTCAGGGGTATATCAATCTCAGATCTTTACTCCAGTCTGATCACATTCCTCATCCTTTTAACAGCAGGCTTGGTGGACATTTGGTAGAACATCCTCCCTAGTGTGTCTTGGTTTTCCAGAGACTTTTGCTTTCCTTTCTCCCCCAGCCCTCATTCCAGATTTGTGGGGAGCTCCTTCTGAAGGCTGTGCCACCATCCTGCTCCAATCCCCCTGGCTGTGATGGAGGCACCAGCAGCTCAACCATCTCCATGTCCATGGGCTGCCCATCTGGAGGAAAGTTTCTTGCAGTTCCATTAGTGTCCTTACCAGAAGGAGAGATTGCCTGCCATTACTCAGGGACCTGTCCAATACAGAACCACTAAATCTTTGCAATTGAAATACAAGCATCTACTGACAGCAAGATTTTGCTCTTTGCACAGTCACAAATGAACCTCTTTATTCATGTCCTTCCCCTTGATGCAGGTAAACAAACCACATGCACATGCCAGAAAACATTTCCCCTGGTCACATCTCCCATCTAAGATTATACCCTGAATTTTTTGTGGATGTGTAATACAGGAGAATCTGAGGTAAGTTCAAAATAGGAATGTGGGTTTGGTTTTCTTTATTAAGCTCTGCTGTCCTTTATTAAAGGTTTGTTCAGGATGACATTAGAGTGGGAATCAAATGGCATTGAGTTCCATAGAATAGTCATACTTTGCAGAAGGTATTTTGACAGGTCCTGCACTCCTGATTATGACTTAAAATATGGACCAAGTACCACCTTCTAGGAAATACTAACAAGAAAGAATACCCTCCCAAAAAGGAACAATTATTTTAAAATAATTGGAAATATTGGAAAAGTGAATTTTTACAACTGGAGACCTAAGTAATGCATTTGTGAAAACAATACTGAAACGCAGCAATGGGCAAGCCTGAAAAAGCATTGCTTTACATCCTGGAGTCTTCCATCTCCTTGAGGATATGCAGTTATTTCCTGGCTGCTGTAGGTACCATGCAGCCACTTGCTGGTGATATTGGAGTGACAGCGGTCTTGGTCCAGGCCAGGGGGCCCATGTGAAAGTGGGCTTTCCTGTCTGCTCAGAGCCTCATAGGAACCTGTGGAGCCCAGCCAGACACAGATCACATGGCAAGGACAAAATTCATTTTCCTCACAGCAAAAGAGCTACTAATGGGAGCATGGAAAAACTATTGTATAACTGGGCAGCACACACAACTTGGTAGCTGCCACTGAGTCTGTCTGAGACTCCCCTTAAAGTTTCCAGCTACCTTAAACTCTCTGTTTGTGGAGTTAGACACCCCACCCACAATAGCTCCACGCTCTGCTGTTTTCCATTAATATTTCTGTACATCATGATCACAACCTTTGTTTGGGTCCTCTTTCATCCATTCACCCTTTTTGTACTGAAGATCTATCCTAAAGTGGTCTTCCATTATTATTTATAGGCAATGCCAAAACCCAGTTCATTAGCACATTGCACTTTGTGTGAAGACTATTATTGTAAACATTGCAGGGAGTTTTCCCACAGGGACAGGCCCAGGGAAACTCTTCTAGCAAATTCCTGCAGCCAAAGCTTTCATCCTCACAGCATCCTCCCTCCCTGTAAGCCAGTTTCTCACAGATTGTGCAGGTGCTAAAGCAGCAACTCTGCTTGTCTGCCATTCCTCCCTGCAATACCACTTCATGTATGCACAGTGCAGTGGCACTTTGCTCTTTTTACCAGGTACAGGTAGCATAATCCACTCTTACTTCATAGTTTATTCTATCCATTCTTCTTTGTTTCAAAAGTTGTCTTCAAGTCTTTTAGGCTACTGAAGTCAGACTAATGAAACCTATCTACTTGCACTCACCAGCCCCAACAAATTATGTAATGAATGCTTAGGAAACCATCAGACATTTCCAGCAAGGATGAGGAATCTGTATTAACAGAAAATTTGCTTTAATATGCAACTTTGTTTTTGCACAAGAAAGAGAGGTTAAAAGCAGGGTGGTTGTAAAGGGAGGTTAACTGGTATGAGCAGAAGACTGCAATTTGTTACGAAGAGTGAAAAAGGATGATTTGTTTTGCTCACCCTGGGCTGAGAAGAAATACGAGATTGCACTTTCTAAATAAATACATCACAAGACAAGACATATAAAGAAGAAAAGTGTTTTATATTGTAAATGTGACACAAAAGTAAGTGATTACCAGTTCTGGAGACAGTGTAGCCAAGCTAAGGAGTATCCATCTCCATACAAAGCAAGGTATTTAATAATGAGATACTATTGTCTGCTATAGGAACAAACCAAACTCAGTGCTACTGAAATTGGAAACAAGTCTTCAGAAAGTGTAATTCCAAGCTTCTAAAATGGGAGCTTGTCCACCTCCCAGCAGAAGCATTCTGACCACCCAGCTCTGAACTCTCCAAGTCCCTCTGTTGGAGCATGGGACCCTGGGGAGTGAGGAAACAGCAGCACTAAATTCTGTGTCCAGTGCTGCCCACCTGTGCCCAGCCCTGCTGTAAGCACCTGCAGCCCTGGTGTTTTCACTAACTCAGTAAAGCAATTTCAGCCCTCCAATCAGTGCAATGTGTACAGGATCCTATTGCTGGGCTGTCCAGCTCCCTCCATTCACTTCCCTTGGCTGTCCTTCCTAACAGGTACCTCCTCTCTTCCCTCCTTCTGACAGCAGTGCCCATTTCCCTCACTTTTCTTCTTTCCATGGCCTCTGCAGTCTACCTGTGTCTACACCCTGTTATGTGCTGATTTGGGGGACAGACACCCCCTCTTTCCTGCACCATGCCAGATTGCTGCTCCCTCACTACACTGTGCCTTCTAGCGGCTCCAGTCTACCAGCCAAAGCTGAGAAGTTCCCCTGCCAAGGGAGCCTCTGCTGCTGTTGGAACTGAAAAGGTAGAGGATTTTCACAGTGTTGCAATAAGCTTACATAGATAGAGGTTTGAAACAGAGCTGAATTTTAGGCCTTGAAATATTTAGAGCATAGAAAGTTTCTGAGCTGCAAAAAATATAAAACAAGCAACTATTGTATGCTGTAAGGTGTATGTGTAGTGTTTATTGATTAGCTTAAGTAGATGCTTGTAAGCTTTTAGCATTAGCCTACTGGCTAAAAAACTTTTTGAAGGCCTTGTAGCACAGACAACTTTGGCTTCTGTTGTTACGGTGCGAATTTTACCACCTTTTAATGTCTCTACCTTTGCTGAGACTGATAATGAAATAAAAAGCTCATGGAATGCCTTTCAGTCGCCCTGTCCCATTATTGAAGATTAGATCCAACATGCTGCAAATACATCCTCCCAGACCAGAAAGAGAGGCTGCATCAGCTCGCTGTTAAAGCCTGCACTGCAGTTATTTGTCTGGGAAAGTAATTCAAACATCACAAGCAACAAAGAGACCACCTGGATACTGTGCCGTTTTTGTAGTCACCTTTTGAGTCCAGCCACACACTGAGCCCATTATTCCTTGTTCTGTCCGCACTCATTAATGGTGATACTCCATCCCTGACCTCTTCCCTGTTTCCTGTTGTGTACCTGCAGCCGTCACATTTCCTCTCAGACAATCTTATTTAAGCTCAGGCTGTTGTGATCAATGCTGGATATCTTGGCTTTTCCACCCAGGCTTAATTTTCAGACAATTTTGTGGGCTGAATTCCCTCCAGCTTTGTCTACTGGAGACATCAGAATTGTTTATCAAGGTGGACAGGGGCACGGTGTTTTCACACCTTCTAAACCCTAACTCCCCCTTAAACAATTTGGCAGCATGGGTGGCATATGTTTGCTTTGGATCCATCTTTTACTCCCAGTCTCTTGATCTCTGATGCCTCCTTTCCCATCTCTGTCTCAATTTCTCCTAATCAGTAGTCCGTGTGCGTAAGATTTTCTCTAAATAATTACTTGCACAGGTTGTCTGATGATGTCATTTGAAGGCTTGTTTTGATGGCTTGTCAAATGTATCAAGATGACCTCAAATGGGGGCAGCATGTGTGAAAATGCAGAAATTTTCATTGCAATGGATTGTGAGGATAAGTGCTTCTGCTATTTCAGCCAATAAATACTAACAGTCAGGCCCCATGAGAGATGTGGATACCTGTCCTTGCACTGCACTCCAGGGAGGAATACTTCCCCTGGTAAAGCAAATGCAACAGAAACTGTTGATTAGCTGGGACAAAGAAAGATGAATGCTAAAACTAAAGAAAACTTCCTAAACATTTCCAAATCAACCCCCACATCACAGGGTCTGCTTTCCACAACCCTCCAATTCCGGTGTTGCATAAAAAACATGTGGGCTGGGAGCAGTCTGGTGAGGCTGCTGAACACAGCAGTGCCCTAGACCAGAGCAGCAGGCATGAACCCACCAAGGAGGCACCAGTAAGTGCTGTTTCTCTAGCCTTGATTTTTCTTTCAGAATCATTAAACTTTATTTTATCCCATCATCTATAAAACCACAATAAAGCCTGTAACAAAAGTATAGGAAGGGCACTTCAAAACAAAATGTATCCCCATACAGACAGCAACCTACCTTCCTTAAAAGACAGAAAAACTACCAAAAGAGCATTTAAATGAACTGAAATCTTTCATAGGTTTGGTTTTGGTTTGGTTTGTTTTTTGTTTGTTTTTTTTTTTTGCATTTGTATTACATCTCAGCATTTGGATCACAAAGAATATTCAGAAGAATGTAATCCTGATGTTATAAATTAGACGTCTCTGTAAACCTAAAGGTATCAAGCTGTCACACAAGGGATGTCAAACCATAAATCTAATATAGCCTCTGCAGGTTCTTTCAACAGCTTTAGTCTTCACAGATTAAGGGGTTGACCTGGTAATTCCTAACAGGAACAGGCTTCCCTCTGCTTTCATTGATCACTGCAGGAGACAATAACTCACAATAAACCTTTCAGCCCAGCAGATTTCCCTCTTCCCTCCCTGCTTTTATATCTTATTTTATATATTATATGTTCAGACATGAGCTCTTCAAGTGTTCGGTCTATATGCTGTGTATTCCAAAAGAAATAGGTTTCCACACACATGTGAAAGGACTCACAGATAGATTTCTCTTAAGGGTTGCTGAATTGCACCATCCCTTTTAGTGTTAAGGCATCTGCAAGATATGTACAGTTCCTGCAGCCAGCGGGAAATTTCAGACTCACAAAATGGATGAGGCTGGAATAGTCCTCAGCACCTTGTACCTGGATTTCTCCTGGAGGACACCTCATTCAACCTCACCTTTTCAGAGCAGGATGCTCAGGACTATATCCAGCGAGGTTTTGAGTATCTCCACCAACAGGGATTCCACAGCCTCTCTGGGCAACCTGTGCCAGAGTTTGACCACCCCTCCAAGAGAAGAAAGTGTTTTCAGATGGAGTTCCATGTGGTTTAACTTGTGCCCAGTGCCTCTTGCACTGTCATTGTCTGGCTTTCTCTTCCTGACTATGCTTTGTCTTCCTTCCCAGCAGGTGTTTATACACATGAAAATCCAAAAGAACCACCCACAACTTTTCCCCCCAAACTCAGCATCGGGCCATGTTTTCTCCTCTGAGAGGGCTTTAGGGCCTGAAAGGCTCACAGGGGATTTCACAGTGAGTGAAAATGTCACAAATCCTTTGGGCTAAAGCCTGGAGAAGATTTGTTTCTGAGTTTTTGAAGGCATATAACTTGGAAGAGTGGTGGTGCATAATACCAGTTTCAAATATTTCTTTGGGAACACCTGAAAAGAACATATCTGAAAATGAATTTAACTCTGGCTTCTAACCTGTGCTTATTTTTAGCAAAGTGTAGGTGTGACAATAATAAAGATAGTGATGTCTTAAAAGAAATGATGAAGCATGACATTTATTTTCACCCTTCTTCAAAATCCTTTTTTATTGATCTGACTTGTACAATTTATAACCATGGCTGTATAAAGATAAGAAAAGGGACTGGGCATGCCTGGAAAGTGAACTGTGAAAATCCTTTAAATGTTGCAGAACCGAAAGGTAGCTTTAACCACTGAAGTGATCTAAGATGATGATATATTATCTGCTGAACAATTTCCAACTAATCCCATACTAATAATATGTGTTGATCATCTGTGAGCCAGAGATAGTGTTTAGGACAGAAGCCTTCAAGAAAGAAAATTAGAAATTTCTATATCACGTTATTCAGTGTGGTAGTTTCACAGTAATGCAGACAAAATCAATACAATAAATACAAGTGCTTTACTGAGGTAAAATGTGGGATAAATAGTTTAAATATTTGATCAAAGGAAAAACATTGTCTCTTCAGATTAGTGAGGGAGTAGGTTCTAAGAAATACAAATCATGTTTCCAGTTTGAAGTTTGCCTTATTTTATGTTTGTTTTGTCTGGTGGACTTTGTGTCTGCATAGAAAGGAAGCACAAATTCTGCAGTTGGGAATCAGCTCTTAATTTATGATGTTCAACGAAGCTTCAGTGGTAAGAAATGGCTTTACCTAAAACAGTTATAGTTCCAGCATGGACCCATATTATGTCCACACTTGGTGCCAAGCCAAAGGACTTGTTACTATCCGCTGGACTTTCCTTCTCTATCCAAGAAAAATTCAGATTAGATTAGGTTTGCTCTAACTATACTACTAATATCTTTCTATCTCTTCCCAGCACAGTGCTCCAGAATATTTTTGGCTGGTGCAAGACAAGTCTTCCATAAACACCTTTCCTTGTGTATTTTCATGAAAATGTTGTCAATTTATTCATGACACCATCATCTCTGACATTGCATGGTGTAACAGTTTGTACTGGTATATGTAACAGCAGAGGAAAGCTGCAAGATCATAAAGAGTTGAGACAACCCAAATAAAGAGGAATGATGCTGAAGGATTACAACAAATCTCTGATGCTGCTCTGTACCTCAGTAGACAAACTGGATAGATTTATTCAGCTGGTTTGTAGTAGCCAGGCTAAGGATGGTTTTCAACAATGTGTACAGCACAGCTCATTTTTGTTGTAGCCACAACTGAGACAGAATTTCATTCTGCAATATTCACTGGATGGAAAACAAACCAAACAAACAAGCAAAACACAATAACTCCTCCCACAGCAAACCCTAATCACTCATGCTGCAGTTGCTTCAGGGCATCTGATCATCCTCCTGTAAGACTCTGGGCTGCAGACCACTGCTCACCTTCTTCCTACAACCCAGAGAGCTTCCAGCCAGGGCACTTCCACTGGTGACAGCTTCATCAGTTGAAGAAAGGGAAATTTCTGAGGCTAGTTTAGGACAAAATGAAGCCTTTATCAAGGCACCAACTCCACAGCCAGCACTGCCTGTGAAAGGGTTTCCAACAGCCCCCTGCTATGTATGCAACACATATATGCAGAACTCCTACTCTCTAAGTGTCTTGCCTTAGAAAAGAACAGAAGAACCACTGAAGTGTGATACATATAAGTCACATCACTTAACAGAATCCCAAGTAACACATGGTTATTATAAGAAGCTGCAGCAAATGAAAGTGTCTAGAGCAGAATGAGAATATATGCTATGGCTAGTAATATATGCAGCATAAATGTTTTTAGAAAGAACCATCTGGGTGGTGTGTGCTACCACTACCACCATTCTTCCTTTTGAAAATTTGGAGATCTTGATAGCATTTGGCGGGGGGTGGGGGGGGGGGGGGGAAGAATGAGGAGATTTTCTGTTTTTTCAGCACGCACCTATCGTATAGGTCAGATCAACAGAATAGTTTTCCTGCAATATGTTGCTACATTTTTCAGTAACTCTCACTATGACTGCTTTCAGTACAAAAAAGACAAACCAAATCAAAACAAAACCAGCTTGCTTCCCCCTACCTTTAGCCATTTACAGCCAAATTTTCACAAGCATGGCAACCTCTGACCCCATGCTTACCCCTTTTAAGACATTGCATTTTTCTGGTGTCTTCATCAAATTCCTTTATTGTTTTCTTCTATTTTCCCCCTTCTCAACATATATTGATTAGGTCATGTTTAATTTAAAAGCTATTTTTCCTCTTTCAAATTTCCTGGAAAAAAGAAAAAGAAGTTTTAACATTTTACAGGGAAGATCTTCAGAAAAGTTATTTTTGAGGCAGAACTTCTTTATTTCTGACATCACCTGGACTACTCCACTTTCAGCTTTCCCATCCTATGCCACATGAATAGGGTACATTTTTCCAGAGTTCATGGTCCTTACCTATTGATTTTTCAGATTTCTGAGAACATAACAAGCAAATTTGCAGTTAATGGGGTCATGCTAACAATAGTGTCTTAAAACAAACAGCATGGTTGGTTGATGTTTGAACAGCAAGCAAGTCTACTGAAGCAAAAATATTTCTTTACTTATGCTTTCCAGTACTTGTTGCAACCTCTCAGTGTGAAATGCAAGAGGCATTGAGGAGTGCAGCAATCTATGGAGAGGAGGGGATGAAAAATTCTAGCCAGTATATGAACTGAGCAGACAAGAATCTAGATGAAGTTTGGCTAATATCTCTGGGAAGGAAAAGAAAGAGCAAAATACCCACTGCATTTTAATCTAATTAATGTGAAGAGAAATCAATAATCCTGCATTTTAAATAAACTTTTAAAAAAAAGGCAGCAGGAGAGGTGTTAATTAGACATGTATCTTTTGTCTACTTAGGCAAAGAGTTTTGTTGGAAAGCTCTTCATCAAGTGCCAGGGCTCACACAAACGAACAGTGGACCAAGGCTGTTGCTTTTTAGGTCAAAGAGCTAAAGGGAATGGTAGGGCAATTTTTCAACAAGAAGGAAATATTGGCCCAAAATTAAGTCACAATAAATTACAGCTGGTGTGAGGGATTTGGAGACATACCAAAGGAATTTTTTCTCACTCTTAGTTAATTTACTGCTGGCTTTAGTGCTTGAGAGACAGGAAGAATAGTGACAGATACAAACAATGTGCAGTAGTGGCACCCATGCAGCCCCAGTGATGCCCCGTCGTACTCACCCGCCTCGGAGCCAGTGCAGGCACACACAGTGTAAGTCAGAGCAAATTTTATTACCTAAAACAGTTTGAGCTCCCAATGCAAACTTCAATTTTGCCTCTGTTTACTTGAAAGCTGCTCTCAATATCTGTCAGGCAAAGAGCATATCCCATCCAATGCTGGGAGCATGAAACTCCCCTTTGATTGAAACATCTACACCCTGCATAATGCAGGCTTAGTTTTGTGTCTTGACAATAGCAGTAGTGTAATTATTATTCTGGTGGCAACCAAATATTTCTCCTCCTTTTGCATATTTTTCAAGGCTCTAAGCTTTGGTGACATCACACAATCAATTTACACTAGCCACTCCTTCTGCCCCAGAGAAATCCTGTTTGAGGCTTTTTATTTCTACTTTAATAAACCACATCCCAGACCTTTGATAACTTGCTTTGAGGCAGGATAATCTATATTCACTAATCCCAGGGCAACGAAAATTCCTGCTCTGTTTTAATCACCTGGACTCAGCCAGCACATCATGAGAAGCTGAGTTTGTACATATTTTAGAGACATCAGAAGTGGCTAAAGTTCCCAGCATGGGTGGAGGCTTGCTGGACAACCAACAGGAGAAATCCATGACTGCCATCACAGCAGGCAGACACAGATTTTTTTTCTATGTACCAGCAAAGTCAGGCCTTGCTTAACTTGTTCAGCTACAGCAGTTCTGAAAGTTGTAATTTAGGAGATTGAAACCAGATATCAGCTGCCAATTTTCATCTGTCTTCAGGAGCTCTGAATTCCCACCTTTTCCAATTTCATGCCCCAGAACTATTTCCAAAAGCTTAGTATTTTCAGAAGTTGACTTGCAACTTAGCAGCTCTGAGGCCAACACACAGCCATATCCATGTCCACACTTACCAGTATTTAGTTGACTCAGTTCTCTGTCAACAGTTCTGATTCCTTCTGGCTGGTAATCACAGCATATGTGATACGAATCTGGGTGTGCTTTAGTGTGCTGATTAGCACTTGGACTTGCTTTATGCTCATCCACACCAAGCTTACCCTGTTTACAGCAGCTAACACTGAGATTACTCTGTAATTCCTCTTGTGGGAACTGTAGCAACTGTGTCAGAGCTCAGTATGTTGTCTGCATCTCATGCAGTGTCACCACTGACCACATTCAAAGTTAACTCAAGCTATCTCCAAGGAAATCTCCCAGTCAGCTATCTGTGGTCAGAAAAACAACTATAAATATGTCTTGAAGAAAAATGCACAGCTCCTTCTCTGTATATACACAACTCAGAAATGAATGTGAATCAACACAGCCCAAATTGCAACTTTGAGGAAATTCAGCTAAATAATGTGCACGCTAAAATGATGTAGAAGAAGGGACCCTCACAAAGAAGTTTGGTGCAGCATAAACCCCGAGACACATCAACAGAAGGGCTCACTGCTCATACTCTCTAGAAAGGACAAAAATAAACACTAGAAGAATGAGAAGGGGGAAAAAATGGCATAAGCATAAAATTTCCATGGTACAGTCCAAAGGAATGGATGAAAACAAGAATGTCTTACAGCTCATTAAAATAAAAGCCAAATTAACTGCTTGTCCTCAAGACTTCTTACTTGAAGGGCACAATAAAATAAGGTATCATGAAAAACTAAAGGGGTGACTGCAGTGGAGGCAGGCAAAGAATACTTTTTAATGGAAGGGTGGGGTGGGTACGAGAAAGAGGGAACAAATTAAAGCCATGGCTGTCTCCCTGGACTGCATAGCATGTGACACCATCTGATAAAGTGAGCTGGAATTCAAGATGTATAAATATGGTATCAACAAGAATCTGTGAGGATATTTTCAGAGGACACTGGCCCACAAAATGAATGTCTAGGAATTCCAGAATAGCAGACTCCCACTAACCTTCATGCTGGCACTTGCTGGATTTCGCACTTTATTTCACAACGACTTACAGATCATCCTTTCCAAATGGCTTGTATATGTGGAGCACATCTGCCCAAATCCCGGACCCCAAGACTCCAACTCTATGGGGATAGTCTTAGCAGCATCTTGACAATCATGAGTCTTTGCTGGAAGAAACAGGACTGAAGCCATGCATGAGGAATTTGTCAATATGCTCCCATTCATATCAAACACACCACTCATCTGTGTTGTTTTTTTGGTAAGTCATCCATCCAAAGCAGATCTCCTTACAAGTCTCACTAAGCTCTGTATCAGCTAGTTCAGAAGATGTAGGGACAATCTTTTAAACTGGACTTATAAAATTCAATTGGCTAAACAGAATGCTGCTTGCAGCCTGCTTTTTACTTCCTGGGAGATGTACTGTTTAATACACAGTAAGGCTGAACACACACTGAAGTGCGTGTTCCTTACCTGGGAGAAGACCAGCAGCCTGCCAACAGGGGAACAGCAGAGTTCCCCTATCACAGCCAAGGTTTTCAACACACCACCACCAGACGAAACATCTAGCTGGATTGCCATGACCACCAGCCATGACCAACAGCTCATCAAAACCTGGAACATGCCTCAGAGCAGATCTTCTACTGATATCAGAAAAGCTGCTGTATGATTTCTGGTTTGGCTTCACCTCCTATTATAGACTCCCTGCAGCTTTTCTAAAGCAAAACACTGTAAATGAAAGGCTCTTGACAAGATCAGAGTAATTTAGTTATTACTGTTTTGCTTCTATGCTTGTCTTGTTTATTTTTATGGGTGATATTTAATCTTTATCTTTCCCACACCATCTTATGAAGGGTTACAAAATTTTGCCCATTCTCTTCATTTCTCCAGATGAAAGAGGGTGCCATTTGCTTTCCTTTTCCCTGCCATTTTTTCCTGTTCTTGCATGATCTACGGATGCTTACATGTGTCAGGACCAGATCCCTAAGGGGGTAATTTTGTGGAGCCGATGTCCCATAGTTAGCAAAACCTGGTAGACAAGGCTACTTTCCTTTCAAGAAGTAGAAACTCTATAGTTTAATTTTGATTGTTTCTGCTTATCTTCCATCAAACGCTGTTACCTGATATAAAAATAGCCTCTCTTCCCTCTTGCCAGCTTGTTTTGTAGTGATGGAAGACAGGGAAGAATTCAATCCTTCCCTCAGAATAATTGTCAATAATTAGTTGGAGCAGCTGGCCCTGATCCAACTAATTTGAGGATTCTTAGGAAAAGCATCAACTAGGCAATTATGACAAAAGCAGGATATTTCACATCACTCTTTTAAAAGATCTGCAAGGGTTTTAAAAAATCTTTCAAAGGAAAAGCAGCAGCAAGAGCAGGTTGGAGCCTGCAGAAGAGGGAGGCCTCTGAAAGTGTAGGGAGCTGAGATAAACACACCCAACCACAAGCCACTGCTTTTTATCAACGATTTGATCTCTTGTATACACCTGCCCCCGTCTTCCTCTCAATCATTTTTATAAAGGTACCTGAAAAAGGAGGCAAGTGGTGCAAGATGAAGTGGGATACATGCCTGGCTTCCAAAGGCTTGCTTATCCATGTTGCAGTCTCTGCATTCCAGGATTTCTGGCAGATGTGGATTTCTGCAGCAGGATTTCCATGCTTAGAGCCATTTTCATATGTTTATTGTGAAGACTGAAGAAGGCAGGCAGAATGAGTTGTCATCTTTTTCTGCCTGACATCACTTGTTTGGTTTGTTTGTTGTTTTTAGCTGTGATGTAGGTTGTCTTCAGGAAGAAACTTTTATTTGAAAATGTAAACAAAATCCGTTTATCCAAACTCAGTTTTCTTGTCTTACTCCTCTTATTCATTCTTCATTTGCATTTATTTTCTTCTTTATTTGGTCTGTGTTCCCCATGTCTACTCTACTCTTTCCTGTACTCACAGCTTTACTCAGGGTTACTTATTAGCTGTTTCCTGTTTTTAAAAGGCAATCTCTCTCTTTCTCACTCTAGCATTCACACCCACAATTTCACTTCCACCTCCTAACTGTCACCCATGTCTCTTCAGCATTTCCTTCACTCTCTTCCTTTTCTTACTTGCATTGATTTCTATAACTCTACTGAAAAAAATAAAGAAAATAAGGAAAACTGCTGCCCAGCCCAGCAGGGGAGGCAGAAGTGAGTGGGTAGGGAGGTCTAGTGTCAGGCTGACAACTCAGGATGGGAGGATGGGTGGAAGTTATTTTTCTACAGTTAGCAACTGTGCTTTCCTTTTTTATTTATGATCACTGTTGTTTTCTGCCTTTCAGTTTCTCCTAAAGATTGTGCTACAATATTACCATTGTAACAGAAACCTTTCATTCCTTAGATGTAAAATGTTGTAACCAAAGAGAGAATGGAAATCAAGTCTAAATGCACCCAAAGTAATCTTAAAGTACCTAAAGTAGGATTGCAAATCTTGTAGGCTCACAACTGAGACAATGGAGATAAAAGCAATTTCAGACAGAGTCAAGTCTTTTCTTGTTCCACTAACTATGTGGGAAGATTAGGAAATATACTTCTTACTAGAAAGCACCTATGGATAGCCAGAAAAATGTCCAAATAAGATGTGGAAGTCAGAGAAGATCCAATAATAGCCAAAGATCAAGTGTCTCTTAAATTCACCTTGTTGCATTAGACCACATTGCCTCAGACATTCAGAGGTCACAGAGGGCTGATTCTAACACACATGTGTAGATCTCATGTGTAGATCCCTGTTGGGCCTGGGCATGATGTTTGATCCTTAGACTACAGCCCAGCCAAATGCAGGCAAAGCCATTGTTAGGGACTGTGTGCTCATGATGACCAAAGAGATCCCACCATACAGCCTTTCCTCACCAAGATTCTGTAATAACCAGATTCATACCCAGTAAAAAATGCTTTTCTGAGCACCTGAAATCCTCTTCATCAATATGCTAAATCTGCACAACAGAATCATCAGTGGATTATTTAATTTACATTTTTAAGAGACTACAATGCATCTGCAGCTGCAACAGAGAAGGTGATTAGATACATGGTGATAAATGTACTTGGAAGGGATTTTGTTACACATACTAATTGCACACACTTTGATATTGTGTTTTCCACAACTTAGTAGTGCTCCTTTTTCCAATAAAGAGTTTCTTAAAAGAGCAGTGAAGAGTTCCTACTTCAGTGCTGGAGTACTTAAAAATCAGAAGGTCAGAAGCAGAAAGCAATTGTTTGCCAAAAAATCTTGGTGGAGATTTTTCCATGGTTTTAATAGGCATTAAGCTGTACTGAACTTGATCGTTTTTAATGTCATCAAACACTCTCCTGGGCTGAAAAGCTGCTTGCATCATGTTTCTGTGAGCTTAAGGAATTAAAGTCAACCAGTGGCCCCACCAGAGGCAGCTCTGAAACTCCCTCCTCAGTGCAGCCTTTTTCCAGGCATGCAGTGAGTGTATGCTTCTTGCCCAAACCACACATGCAGCTCTGCAACAGCCAGGGTATGTACTGCCCCCATCCCCACTACAGCGAGGGTGGGCTCTGCCCCTGGCCTGGGGAAAGGAAAAAGTGTCACTATAGAGAGAAATTGGTGTTTCTGTAGCAATAGTTGGAGGGATAGTGAGGATTTGGGAAGAGGAGGGAGGGAGCATTCTGGAAAAGGATAGACACATAGGCTTCAAATCTGTATGGATCTGAGATTCATTAACTGCACAGTTCACAGAATGATGCATTTGTCTTTATTCTGGCAGCTCATGGGCCAGTGACGGTCTCTTATGAGGAGAATATAACAGAGTGAGGTCTTTAATATCTTTGGGAACCTGGAGGCATTACTAGAACACAAATAACATTTGGGCTGTACACTCAGAGACAGTCCAGAGCAGCAGTGATAATCACCTTTCAATCAAGCAAACCTTCCCAGGCAGCTCTGCTGTACTCGCACAGCCCACACCACTGGGCCAGGACCAATACCAGGGCTGCAGCTGGAGACTTCCTGGCCAATTTATCTGGTAGGACAAAGCCTTACTGAGAGGCTTTCTATTTATAAAAATTATACTGATGGCTATGGTTGGGATCTTCCCATGCACCAGCCAGCACTGAGCTAATGCTGGTTCTCATCACCTGAATCCCAGACGCTTTTAAGGAACCTGGGTGAGATCACGAGTGGGCCCAAGAAAAACTCCATCATAATGAGCAGAGCTGCTGTGGCTGATGGCAGCTGACCACCTTCTGCAAAAGTACTTTGTTCATCCACTGCTGAAACTCAGCCAACTCAGGAGAGATCTGTCAGAAGGAAAAAGACTGTGTGGCAAATTTTGAGATGGGATGCATGAAAGCACAAAGGCAATTCTTTGGTTGTAATTTGACCAAGAAACCAGAAAGGGTATCAACCTACTAATGAGGAAAGTGCCAGCTAAGGAATGAGCAAAGGTAGCAGCCAGATTTACAGCAGCGTAAGGACAGCAACATCCAGCAGGCAGGAGCGCCCAGGGGACAAGGTGAGCAGGGACATGCAGAGCCATCTGCTCTACTTTGGCTGCTTGTGTGCCACACCACAGATCCCCACCCAGGGGGAAGCTGAAAGCTCCACAAGCTCTCCTGTTCAAACCTTCATCTGTCAGGTGCCAGGTGAGCTGAGGTCCCACACTTGAAAATATACACATGTAATCTGAGGAGAAATATCCCATTAAACAAGTCACTAACATGGCACATTTGCAGCTAACTGATCTGCTTTCCAGTTGTTACAGACCATTCAAGTTATATTCATGGAAAATTATTGGGTGACAAACCTTCCATGAAAATTTTGGTTCAGCCCTCAGACTGTCTCTTTGCATATGCCTGAGCAGGTGGAGATGGGCTGTCCTTTTTGTTCAAGATGTTAATGGGGAATCTTCCTCTAGGGCTATGGGACAGACTAGGAAGTCATGGACCTTGATCTAGAACAGAAGGAAGGTGACAAGCAGGATCAAAATCCCTAAAACCAATAGGTGCCTTAAATCACAGAGAGTGTCCAAAAAATTCTCTGACACCTCTTTCAGTCCACCACCCCCAAACTGCATCAATAGTCTTAAATTTCATTCTGGAGACTAAGCTAACTGCAACCACAAATTTCATTCTCACCACTCCATCCATCTCTGAATTCTGCTACCATGACTGAGGCAGCCTAAGCCTGCTCTGTGGGCTTCTTCCCCTCCCACCCCACCTGGAAGCAGGAGAGTTATGATCCATGCCCAGGCTCCATATGCACCAATGAAAACTCCAGTAAAGTGAGAAGACACAAGATAAGATGCTTATCTTTTCCAAATTAAACAATCAGGAAAAAAGAGATAGTTTTGGGCTGATATATGTGTCATTAACTCAGTATCCATTTCAGTATTTCTCAGCTACAAAACCCCACATGATGTTTCAAAAAGACTCCTCCAGATTTGTTTGCCCCAATTTTCAATGCTAGTATCTCTATGTAGAAAAAAAATAGTCTACCACTCACGGAAAAAAAAAAAAATAGAAGAGAATGGGGGAAGGACATTATTTAATTTATATGACAGATATGATTATAAACAGTTACAGGAAAATCTTCACCCTTTCCTAAATGAAGCCTCCCAAATTTTCTTAGGGTGACGTAGTCACTGTTTTCCAAAAAATCCAAGATCTTCAGGAGTCTGTCATCTGAGTATGACCAAATGTGGATCTCTATGTGCTAGTTGTCTGTAGTGAGACTACGATCAGCAATAGAAAACACACATTTTGCAAGATTTTTGTCAGAAGAGAATACTTTCAAAAGAATTGTTTGTAGTTATATAGAAGACACTCAAAGGCAAGGCAGGGGGCCACCATTTATAATGCAGCTTCCAAATGTTGGTTTCTGGGGTTTGGGTCTGCTTCTTTTGGTCTGATTTGGGTTGATTTGGTTTTTAAAGGGAAGGATCTTCAGCATCAAGCTGATCTAGTGACATAGGTAAGAACAAATGGAGAATTGTGCCCAGTCCTGTCCCAGTGAATCCAGACATCAATTCACTTCAGTGCTTTCCTCTGTTTAATTTTATTCTTCCCAGACAAAGCACAATAAGCACCATCAACTGGGAGAGACTTTCAGTAAGGCAAATGATCCCATGGAAAAGCTCTTAATACCAGTGGACGTGGGGATGAATTTCTTGAGATGAGATATTGCCCTCTCTGATGGCTGGAATAATGATTTAAAGGCAGATTCTGGGGAGATCACATGCATCAGGCAGCAGTCTTTTGGATCACTGATGTTGGGGAAGATGCCATCTCACCATCAAAATGAAGCTATTTGGAGTATACCCATTTCCTCCATCAGGTCTAGAACTTCCCCTAGAGTTTTTTCCCTACTTTTTACTGCCATTCTTCCATAAAAATAGGGGAACACAAACCTTGTCAATACAGTCTCATTGATCAATAATGGTGGCATTTTTAGCTTTGCTTTGAACATTCAATTCATACATGGTAATATTCAGATGACTTACAAACCTTCAAAACTCAGAGCTACCACTTTCTTCCACAGGGCCTTCCAGAGCTCTCTCTCCTCTCCAGCAGCTCCAGGTGAATGCAGATCCAAACATGTTTGCTGTCCCACAAGGTTGACTTCTGGACACCTGACCTGAAAGCCATTAATAAACAAATGATCTTGCAAGATAGTGCTCTAAGAAATTCTACAGAGCTGACCTGATGCTATTGTTTATTATTCAAGCAAACCTTTTCCTTGTGTTTGATAATAGAAAGTCTCCATTGCAATGGCAGGCATGGGATAAGGCCAAGTTACATTCAAGGATTGACGAAACCAGTAACATTAACTGGTTTGCCATTAACCCAACAACATACATGAGCGCATTTGAATGTCTTACAGAGCTAAGAAAATATCTACACTGCTCACTGTTTTTTGGAAAAAAAACAGAGCTAAATGTATTATTCCATTTTCTCTGAATTATTTCTATCTCAATAGATATCTCAGTGGCCTTTTTCTCATATTGCATATCCTTTAGTAAAAAGTGTCCAGGAAATAAATACACATCCCTTGTCCCACACTGCTCTGTGCTGAAGTTCTCTGATGGCTCCACACTTCTCTCTTCTTCTTGCTTGTTAATAACGTAAAGTTTTCTGTTCCTTGTCACTTTCACTTGCAAAATGTCATTAAGAGGCAACACAAAATATGAATAGTTCTTGGTGCAGCCTTTCCACATCAGCAGTTGCAGGGATTGTTAGAAGGTGGGGAGAAGATGGGCTGTGTGATGAGGTGGTGGTGGCTACAACCACTTAAGGAGGACAGTCTTGAGACCAGTGATCTTGGAAAAGAGAGTTAGAAAATTGTCATGCAGCTCTGTCTAGGAACTGATCATATGGCTACTTTTGTGACCAGTGAAGATTCACAAAAGAAGCATTTTTCCCCAAAGGACTAAAAAAAAATCTCTTCTCAGTAAGTGACCAAAACTAAGGCTAGTTCAAACACATCAGAGATGTGTTTGCACTGCAGGCTGGAACCGCCCATGGAGCAGGTCAGGAGAACAAATTAGCTTAAACACACAAGTTCTGTAATACAGTGTGGTTGTATGGTGCTTATAGACACAGAATTCACAAACACAAAGTCATATTAGGATAAAGGCTTTGGAATCTTATTATATAACTCAGTATTTCCTATGAACCATGTCAAGTAACATCTTGTCTTCACAAAACCTTCATGTCAACTCTCCTCACAAGGTGTCAGAAATGCAACCAGAGCAAACAGGAAGAAAGGCTAATGCTGCTTCTGAGTTGTCCCATCCCTGGAAGTGTTCAAGGCCAGGCAACCTGGTCTGGTGGTTTTTCCAAAGTGTCCCTGCCCATGACAGGGAATTGGAATGAGCTGATCTTTAAGGTGTCCTCCAACCCAAACCATTCTATGATACTGTGATTCTATGTTTATTTGCCCACTGTTGTGACCCAAAAGGAGGCAACTATTGCAAACCATTATTTCATACAGCAGATAATGTCCTAATTAGTCACAGCAAGAGGACTCAACAGTGAAAAGAAGAGAGATGCATGGCATCTGGAATAATTTCTAGTGAATCGAACAGCTGAAGTAGCTAAATAGCTCAGGATAGAGACCTCTGATGAAGGGATTTTTTGAGAAGAAGGGAGGATGAAAAACCCTGTAGAGATATTGTGAGAGAGCAGGCAGAAGGTAGGAGCACCAGATGCAGGAGTTAGTAGTGGGAAAAAATATAAGGTTTAGAGTCCTTGAGGTGTCCCCTACACTGTAAAGACACCCTGCAGTGAGGATTTGGAGGCAGACAGAAAACCGATGGAGAGTTGGACTGTGAGTAACAGAGCAAATATAGTTCTCTCTTAATAAAATCCAAGTCAGATCTTATTTTTGTTGACAGGAGACAGTGATTTCAAGCAAGTTTTTCCCATTTATCCTATTATGAATCAGATCAAAATCCAGACCCAGAAAAAGCCAGGATGCATTATAATCACCTCTTTGAAGTTCAGGGAACAAAACACAGCCTGATTGAAAACAAGAGAAGGAGCACTCTAATCACCATACCTTTTAAGATTAAGATGTATTTAAAGATTTCCAAATAAGTGGAATCATCAGGTGAATAGAAAAGAATACATTCAGACATGGCAAAAAATAATATCCTAGTTTTCCTACTCCTTGGTTAGAAAAAGCTCTATCTAGCTTCAGAAAGAAAGGTTGAGTGACATCAGATACATGGGTTAGGAAGGAAGAATTTTTATTTTTTGAAGAATTTTATTTTCTTTGAGAAAGGAACAGCAGGCTTTGAAGATTTCACTATGCATGTAAGGATATCAATCTATCATAAAGACATAAGTAGAACTGAAAACAGATCAGAGTAAAGAATTTTCTGGAATCTATCTGCCATTATAACTCACCCTTAAAAAAATTAGCAGTTAAGAAGGAAAGGGTTTGCAAAGAGCAATTATAATTAACTATGAAAAGCAGAGATTAATAGCCAGTAACTAGAATGATTAAAGAGGGGAGAAGCATCAATACTATCTTTAAATTTGTAAAACTGGAAATTACATTTCTTAATTAATTCTCTACCAAACTATGGAAACAGTCAGAACAACAACAATCACGTAATTTTAGGTCAGATTCTAACCCAAACTCAGTCTTGCACAGTAAAAGAAGGGGTGATTGCCTAATGTCTTTCCAGCAAATAAATTTTAAATCCACTCCCATGCTTGCTGTGGAAGTTCCTGCAAGCGTCCTTGGCTTGCATTTATGTGAGTTGATTGAAAGTCCCTAAATGCTACATTAGTCAGTCTCCACATGCTGCATAAAGATGAGCACTCAGACAGCAATTAATAATAACTCTTGGCATCAAGTGGAAGAGATAACATCTAAGGCTTACACTGGTATTGAAATTAAATGTTATATTTGGCAAGAAGTTTCTAAACAGGTCATAAAGGCTCAGGTGCTTTAATGCACATTTGTTTAAATGCCTGTTCCTTTTCCCCCCTCTGCTGTGTTGTAGTCCTTGTAACCTATAGTTTGGTTCATTCAGAATTTCATGGCATATGTTTTTTTCCCTGGAAACACATCTCTGGATAGCTTCCATTGTACATTCTCCTTCCACCCAACCAGATGACAATGAGTTGCTATGTTGTTTTGTTTCTTTTTCTTGGAAAGACACTTGGAAACCAGGGGAGGGAGGAAGTAATTTTCACTAAAGAAAGAAGGAAAAGGAGCAGACAATTATGGCAGTGTATTTCACTGACAATCCTAAGGGACTAAGAACCAAGTATTTTGCAAGTAATGCAAAATATTAATCATTACATCAGCTTATATGAAAATGGTAACAATAGAATCCATTGTCCAAATGCAGTTTGCTTTTAGAAATAAAACCTAAGGGATTCATCTCTCTTCCTTTTGTTGGGCTTTTGCTTATCACAAGAATATGGGGAAATTTAACTTTCCAAATAATCTTCTTTCTATTCTGCCAATTTGAATTTCTTTTAAACATGTATTTTAACAAAAAACGTAATTAAAAATTAAATCCCTGAGAACTTATCTCTGGGATTTTGCTATTATTAACCATTTACCTCTCAAATTTCACTGGCCATTCATTCACTCTCTGTTATGTCCCTGGACTTGTTTTCTTCTCAAGACAATCCTCAGAAAAATTCTGCAGCCATGCACCAGGATGTTTTAGCACTATTTTTCCTCTTGATATTTCTGCCTGTATCAGTGCAGTTGAGCTGTAATGTTTTAGTTGGGATCATGAGTGCAGTTCTGAAAGGAGTTATCTCGCAGTTGAGTCCACTTACCATACTCTAAGAAGCATCAGGACCAGGAAGGACAGAGGTGCCTCACAAGCACTGAAATGCACTTGGTGTGGACCCAGGGTCATGCACATCACTTCAGTACAAACCCCTCCATCAGCTCACATGATTTCTCAGGACAGATGTAACCTGCACAAAGCCAGGGCACACAAGACTGAACAAGTCAGTAGGATCCCAACCTTTGTACTGATTGGCGGTACAAAGTCCTGGGGTGTCAAAAATCAGTGAATATCTGGGCATGAATAGGAGGGCTGAAAGCCACCACAGCCTGCAGGGAGGGGGATCAGCAGTGATCACCCTTCTCTTTCCTCCCAGGAGTTCCTACTGCCTCCCTACCAGCCTGATTAGCTTTCAGCTTGGAACAGAAAACACTGTGCCACCTTTGGAGACTACTCAGAGAACCATTAGTGTATCAAGCTCAATGGAAATAGCATTGCAAAAATCAACCCACCTTTTTCTCATTTAATTGGATGCAGACTGTTTCTTGATTAAAATTTGACACAGAAGACAGGAATATCAGAAAAAGTCTTTTAATTACAGAATTTTGGGAAGTAATTTTCACCGGTGCAGAGCAGGAAAGGAAAAAATGCTTCCATGTAGATCCAGCAGCATTTTAGACCTTTTTTTCACAGGTTTACAGGGTAAAATTGCAAAGCACAGGAGGAAGTTCCTGTGTTTTCTTTCTTGATAAAGAACTTCAAAATATTTGAATTCATCTTTTCAAGAAACAAAACATGAGCTTATAGAAGACTTTAAAATGCTCGTCTCTCTAAAAATACTGAGAATTTTTGTTTGGTTTTTTTTTTTTTTTAATAAGCAGGACTCTGATTATCAGTTTCATGCATAGCAGCTATATTTTTATGAGTCAACAGAATTTCTACCAAACCTTCTTTGACTGAAGCCACCACATTATCAAACTGGCATCAGTCATGGTGGTGCCAGTGAAGCCTATGAAGGACTTCTGTCTGTAGCATCTGGGGACCATGACCCAAGTATTTTCATGCTCAACTCAACACAGTGACACATCAATGAATTTTGAATGAAATCATATCACAAATATGTAACCTCCTTCATCCTATGAAAACTGAATAAATAAATGAACAAAACCTTAAAAATAAGAAGAAACATGTATCAACCTAATAAATAAATGCGTTGCTGGTACTGTAGAGAAAAAAAAATCTTTTTCTGCTTTCAAAGATTTGCACTAAACCCAAAAATGCTCTATTTCTTAGTAACGTGGTTTTAAAAATAATACTCTATTGCTAAATAAAGTGATAGTTACATAACAAGAATATGCTTAAATAACCAAGATTGTCCCTTTTATTTTGTACTGTGAAGCAATTATTCAGTCATGATGAATATTTTCCAAGAACGACTGTGATCCAAAATTAATCTTTCTGCAGCATTGTTCTATTGATCCATTCACTGTTTTTAAATAAAAGTAATGTGCTATATTTTCAGAGCAATAGGCCACACAGAGCTTCAAAGAACACCTAGGACAGTATCTTCTATCTGTCTTGCCCACAGTTCTGCTGGGACACTAGGGGCAATTCAATCCTTCACCCACTACTTGGAGCAACCTTCATGTGAAGTGAAGTTACCACACTTCAAGAATATTTCTCACATAAAAGCAGTGAAGTTTAGTAACTCCAGTCTAGGAAGAGCTGCAGGTTCAGAATGAGGTGTACCAGGGAACCAAACATTAATTCACTGTCAATCATGTTCTCTGAACATAAGCAAGATCCATCTTCCTCTTAAATAGAGCACATTTGGTTGAAAAGAGTATAAAAGTTATTAAATGTTAAGTTGGCAGCATTCAGAATAATCTGCTCTAGGTTTTTATACTCAAAATATTTGAGAACTATGGGTTTGATGAAGGAAAAAAACAGTAACGTAACATTTACGTAGGTATTTAAATGTCTTAAACAGGAGAAAGGCAATTGAATTAGCAAATATCTGGGGCAAACCAACCATCCTTATGGTAGGAACCAGCCAGGACAGGGTCAGTATAATTGTCCAGTAACAGGGTACAAGAATTGGGTAACATTTGCTCCCTGCAGCTGCAGCAATGAGCACTCAGGTGTTGCAACAGAGAGGCAGCCTCCTGGTTCTGCAGCAGGGTCCAGGGAGGTAAAGACCTCCTCTTACTCACACTCTCAGCACTTCATGGGGCTCCCAGTCCCCAGGAGCTGCTGAAACCTTTGCTCATGGAGTATTTTCTCTCAGTGGGTGTATTTTGTCTGAAAGGAACAGCCCCTCTAGCTCCAAAGCAGAGGCCAACTATGCTTTAAAAGAGGCTCCTGGCCCATGAACTCTGAAACAAAAGGTCAGCCAGAGGTCCCTTCATTTCCAGAGTAAGATGAGCCATTGTAGGGGTGAATAAACCTGACTAGCTGATACGAAGCTCATTATGATGCCCATACCCATTTTTGTCCAGGAAAGTAAACCTGATCTGTTGGAAACAATATCTAGGGCTTTTATACAGTAATTATAGAGAACTAAGATCAGTATTTTTAAATGAAAGTGATGACAATGCTTTATGAAATGAGTAGCAACAGAGCTGATTTAGATCCTTTATACTGCTAATGAAATGTGAATAAGTAGGAGTCTCATTATCTGCACTTTAGTGTATGCCTTAGATTTTTCATTATCCTACCACTTAGTGAATTGGTATCTGTGCATATAAGTGATCCTAATGTTTTTTTCACAAATAAGTTTCCAGCTTTGTTTAGAAAGTGATGTTTTAACCATTGTATTTTGGCTGTAAGCATAATATCTGCATACTATCTGTATACTATCAGCCTAATGGTCTGCAACTTCAAAGAAAAATTGTTTCAATAAAAACTAGGTATTTTATGAGAGAAAAAAATCCCATAATGTGTTCAAACCCTTTTTACTATGCAATAATTAGGATTTTCTAAGCATTCACTTGGAAAATGAGACTTCTAAAAGTTCTGCATCTCTCGTATTCATATTGCAGAGAAAGGAGAACAGAGACAGTAACCACTTGACCACCTCTGTTTGCAAAGACCAGGAAATAAAGAAAAGAAATCATCAGAGGATGAAGTCTAAACCATGGGTTATTGCAGGAGGCATTCTCCTGTTCTGTAGGCCGTAGTTCAGCATCTTGCTTTTTCTGCCTCCTGTACTCTTCACATTGGTTCCTCCTGAAGTTCTATCAGCTGCCACTGATAGGACTCTCCATCTTGAGGAGGAGATGGCATAGATGAGTGTGTACTGGAGAGGCTTACCCCCTTGTCAACACACCTAATAAAATAAAAAATAACAACATACAATTTTTTCCCAAAGCTCCAAGCAGCCCTGACAGAACTTCTTCCAAGTGTGATAGGACTGGACTTAAGTACATTTCCTTCATAGTTAATGTGATGCCTCCTAGTTTAATTAGATCTGCTGGATGTCTCTCTGCCATCTGTTCCCTTCCAAGAGCCAGCACCTGTCAGCATAAGCTTCAACACTGACTCTCCAATGACTGGCAGAATATATTTCCTTCTAAGAGGACATACATTGTTTGCTAAGAAACCATCGCCTGGGGGTATCACCCACAGCAGAAAATAAGCACCCTAACTTTGATATTTTAGTTGGATTCTCCTTGCTGTACAGTATCAGACAAGTGGGAAAAACTACAGGAGAGAGTAAAGACAAATATTTTAAGGCTCGAGGAAAATGTTAAAAATTAAAATAATAAAATGCTCTTAGGAATAAAACACATCCCTGTTTGTTTTTGATAGGACTCCATATCTTCAAATGCTTTGCTCACAGCATAGGCAGGCACCTGGAAGAGCCAGCATGCACAGTATCACTTTACCTCCCAAATGACCCCTCCACTTGGGGGGATTCTCCTTGGCCACATTTCTCTCACGGTTAGGATTTGGGCAGCAATGCTGCTGGGACTGGTATCTGGAGTCTGGTATTGAGGGTCTTTCCACATCAGATCACATGACACAGGTCCCTGCTGAGGGTCTCTCCTAGCATTAATATCTCCAAAGCCTTGATGGCATTTCTGCATTTCACCTCTGCTGGTAAACAGACCTGTCCAGCTGGGCCTTCTCACTGAAGATGAGGCCACCTGTGTTATTTCTATCAGACCTCATATGTGACAGCAGTAATTTAATTTCTGCTAAGCCAGCAATGTGATGCACTACCAAAATCACACATGGCACATTAGTTAAGTCAGCCAACCACAACCACCAAACACAAACATCTGTAAAAAGGACACCTTTTCTTTCCTCCCCATCACCCCCTTTTTTTTTTTTTTTTTTTTTTTTTTTTTTTTTTTTTTTTTTTTTTTTTTTTTTTTTTTTTTTTTTTTT
>VZUI01041623.1:0-40442 GCA_013401135.1 Cettia cetti | reverse complement strand
GGAGAAGGAGAAGGAGAAGGAGAAGGAGAAGGAGAAGGAGAAGGAGAAGGAGAAGGAGAAGGAGAAGGAGAAGGAGGGTGCTTGCAGTGGTTTACCAAGGCACCCACATGGCCATGGCTCAGATAAAAGTCCCACAGATCCAGATGACCAAAGGCCCTCCCATTCCCCCCCAAAAAATGGCTCTTTCACCTCCCCAAGACCAGGTTCATTAGCAGGAATATCACCCCACAGTAATTACTAACCAGTGTCAGAAAATGGCTATTTCACCTCCATAACACCAGGTTCATTAGCAGGAATATTGCCCCACGTTAGTTAATTACTCCCAGTGCCTAGCATCACTCTAAAACCCTGGAGCACGTTGAGTAAAACAGGTTTATCAACAAAGGACATGCCAGAACTTGATGGAAAAGGGCCTTGTGCAGGCTGGGAGCCATTCACCCTTTGCCTTCCCTAATGGAGCTGTGGTTGCTCACGGATCGTGTGGACATGTTTACATATTTATCCCTCACAATGCCGAGGGAATAACTGACACCCAGTGATTTATTTGTTTAATGTATCCTGTTAGTGTGCTCTGAGAGCTATTTCCTTGAATTAAAGCATTGTTCTACCAGATCCAGAGAATATTCCTGTGGAAATCCTTCTGTTAGACAGATTTGGAAATTCACATGGAAAACAATCAAAAGCACAGAGCACAACCCCCAGGATTGACTTCAAACCTGCAATGAAATGTCCAAATCTTACAGCACCACCTCCCAAGCCGCAAGCACTGAAAAAACCCTGTAATTCCAAGTTTCTTTCACAGATCCCCCATACACCTTCCAATATCCAGGGAATCTACAGAGCAGACTCCCAGCCTTTTTTTTTTTTTTCCTGAGCCACCTGGAGAAGGTGTGATCGAAAAGCAACACCAGCAGCACCACCCAGCCCCAGATCCCAACGTGTTCCCTCTTGCAGCTCCCACGGACACTCGGGATCCGCCGGACCGCGGGGCTGGAACCACCAAAATCCATGGGAACCACCAAAATCCATGGGAACCACCAAAATCCATGGGAACCACCAAAATCCATGGGAACCACCAAAATCCATGGGAACCACCAAAATCCATGGGAACCACCAAAATCCATGGGAACCACCAAAATCCATGGGAACCACCAAAATCCATGGGAACCACCAAAATCCATGGGAACCACCAAAATCCATGGGAACCACCAAAATCCATGGGAACCACCAAAATCCATGGGAACCACGGGGCCTTCAGCTGCACTTCCCCTTCCTCCCCACCGTGTGCCACGCAGCCTAATTTTATCTCTAGCAAAGATAAGTGCAGATGTGCTGGGGAAGGCGCAGAACAGGTGGAGCCGCCGCGCTCTTGAGCAACTCCCCAACAAATGGACGAGCCTGCCCTTCTCCCCTGGTCGTATTTTTGGGACTCCAGTCCGACCAGTCACTCGAGCTGTCCCCCTCTCGGGTTTCTCCCAGCGGCAGCCTCCCTCTGGGGGCAGGGGAGGAGGCAGGGAGAGGAAGGGCTCTTTGTTGGCTCGGAGCGGGGCCAGCGGGGGCCGGAGCTGGGCAGGAGCTGGGAACGCCGCAGCCAGAGCTGCATGCAAATCAGGGCAGAGTTGTCTCCCGGTTATTCTTTCAACAAAAAAAAAAAAAAAAGGAGTTTGGAAATGTAGATTTTTCTCTGTCAATAGATGAGATGTGGGCGGAAAGGCCTGGGAAGTGAAATCCCTGCGGAGAGAGGCGATGGGATGAACTGGCAAAGCCACTGGCAGGGGGTCACTGACGAGGTGGCACTGGAGGAGATCCAGCTGTGGGGGAACGTGGCTGAAATCCTAACAGGGGCTCCAAAGCAGTGGGAACAATGGGGCCTGTATTCAGCCTGGGTTCAGAGATGAGAGGGGAAGATAGAGACAAAAAAATGAAGTGAAAGCTTTCTACTGCTAATTGCGAAAAATGCCAGGAAATGAGTGAGCTGGAGCTGCCAGGAATAATGTGGGAGACTGAAACTGGGGATGAGAGTGTTTGACATCAGCTACAGCCTCTGGGAAAATACAGCCAAGGTTTTGGGGGGCATTTTTATTTTCTTTTCTCTTTTCCAAACAACAGGGAGCAGGAAAAATGAACTTTTTTTTTGTTGGATTGCTGAGGAGCCTGGCATTCTAAGTTCCCTAATTAAAGACAGGTCCTTTCTGGGACACACCACTCCAGCTGCTGGGAAAACTCAGCCCCAAGAAAAACGGCTCCAGAGCTGCTGAAGACGTCATGGCAGTGATTAAACAGCACTTGCCAAGAACATCCAGGACACATCCAGGTTCAAACAGGAAGATTCTGAGAAGCAGGAGGAGATGTCTCACCAAGAGAAGGCACAGGGAATGAAAATGAAAAGGAAAAACCCCCTGGATGCAGGGAATGCCACAAAAATGGTTACAAGAAGAAAGAAGTCCCAGCTTCACCACAGGGAACGAAGAGGAGAAGGAAAAACCTCCTGTCTGCAGTGAATGCCACAAAACCAAAGGGCTGCAGCATCCCAAGAAGGAAGAAGGCCCAGCTGGGAAGCAGAGGCTCCCAGCGAGGGGAGGAATTCCTGCAGTGTGACTCTGCTGGGCCAGAGGAGCAGTCACTCAGTGCCATAGCAGCACGGTGATGTTTCTGAGTCAACAGCCAGCCCTGAGCTCTGAGCCCCGGGCCAGCTGCGGGGTAATCCGAGCAGGAATCTGCAGAAATGTCACTGCCCTGGGGGGGCCCAGCTGGGCTATCTTTAGGCAGCCCAAAGTTAATCACCTAAGCTCCCCACACAGCAGTGGAAAGTGGCTGGGAGCTCCAAGGGTGATCCTGGTCTATTCTCAGTGCCCTGGGATGGGCTGAATCACCCTCCGGAGGTGCTGTCACTCTCTGCCCACTGCAGGGGCTCCTCTCTGCCCCAGCCACAGGAAGGGACCCCCAGAGCTCACCTGCCCCAGCCTCCCACCCACAGTGGGACCATCCCAGCTGAGCACTGATGGCTTAAATTTGGGCTTTCATGTATTTCAGACTCTGTGCTGCTCTGGGGTGCAGCTCTGAGCTCACAGTCAGTGTCACTCAGCTCTCCACAGAGCAGGGAGACAAAATAAATCCTTTTCCTGCACAAAACAAATATTTTTCCTGTTGAAGACCAAGGACAACAGGTACAAGTTTTCAGGCCCAAAAGCACAAACAATGGTGGCTGAAGAGAGAAAACAAGAAGGGTGGGACTTCATAATCTGAAGCTGTAATTGGACAATTAAACCCCAAAATGCAAATGGACCAAAACTTATAAAAGTGTGAGACCTCATGACCTGGCATCCATTTTGTCTCCATTTTGGGTCCACCTTGGGTGTAGGCTCTTGTCCTGCCCAAGGTGGGTCCTTAAAGGCCTTTTAGTAAATATCTACTTTATTCTCTGGCTCTGCCCAGTCTCTGTTCCAGCTGAGCCTTCCCAAGGCACCAGCACCAGCCTGATGCTGAGTAGCTGCAGGGCACTGCTGGGCACCCCACACGTCCCTGTCATCAGCCACCAACTGGACACGCAGCCTTCACCCCCAGCCTGGTGCCCAGCCATGCCCAGCCCTGTCAGCAGCTGCCATGTGGGAATGCTGTGGGAAATGGTGCCAAAGTGCTCCCTGCACAGCCACCCACGGCCCTCCACGTCCCCAGGGCCACCCTCCAGCCCTTGGAGGAGGAGGTGAGGCCTTTCCAACGCAGTTTGCTTCGGCAAGTCTGCATCCACCATTCCCAGATTTCTTTCTCGTCTTTCACGTGTTTGGAAATAGACTCCAGAGGACACCCTCAGTGACCTCTGGGTGATCAGAAGAGTCTGACCAGTTCCTAGTTCCCCATGTCTGCTCCACCCTTCTCAAAGGTGCACCTTTTTCCTGTTGCCACCTTTCTAAGCACCACAGTTTCCGTGAGCGACTCACATTGACCTCACAGCTTTTCCAGCCTGGCCCTTGTCCAGTGATGTGGATCTGGACACCTCCAGCCTCCTCTAGGCTGTCTCCAGCCTGCTGCTCCCTGCCTGTCCTCCATCCCTTAGCTTCCTGGGGGATGAAGGCTGAGACAAAAAACCCCCCACTGACTCTTTTGGTCTTTCCTGTGCCATTATCATTAGGTTGTTTCATCCATGGATCAACACTTTTTTCTGTATTTTCTTTCCTACTCCATACCCCCACTGAAGTCTCCTCACCACTCACAGCTCCATCAGCCTTTGGTCAGCCCAAGACCCCCCACATGCCCAAAGTTCTCCATGCCTCCCTGTTCCCAGTCTTTGTCACTCTTTGCCTGATCTTTTCTTGCATTTTAACTCTCTGAGAAGCTCCTTGCTTCGCTGAGTTGGCTTCCACTGGAATTCCTGATCTTCCTGCACAACAGGATGGTTTGCTCCCGAGCTTTTCTTCAAAAAGCAGCCACCACTTAAGACTGGTCTATAATTTTTAGGTGGCTGAAGTGGGACAAAATGAATCTTATGACAATGACAGAGTCCTGAGAGCAAGCAGGAGTGGAGGGCCTGGGCAGCAAACAGAGGAGCTCTTGCAGAGTCCTGGTGTTGGCCAGTCCCAGTTTGATCCCAGTTCCTGTAAGCCAGCCCAGAGTGAGCAGCAGGACATCAGCTGCTGCTTGGGAGCAGAAATGAAGCATTTCCAGGGAGCTGATCCCAAGAGGTCAGCCTGGAGCGGGAGCCGGTTAGGGCAGAACTGGCCAAACCTGCAGAGTGCTGCCTGTACCCACCAGCACTGGCTGGGGTGGTGGATCACCACCCAGGTCATGAGAATCAGGTCACCAAGGCCACCAGCAGGGGCTGGAGCTCCCTGCCAGCCCACTGACTGTTAAAGGAGCCAGAACTGCCAGCAATTAGCAGTTGTGGTTCGTTATCTCCCAGCTGGAGAAGCTGCTGGTTTGGCCAGGCTTGGTGGGGTGGCTCTTCCCACTGCAGCCAGTCCCTCCATGGCACCAGCCAGGTGTTGGAATTCCCTGGGCACTGAGGATCCCAGGCTCTCTGTGCTGCCAGGCTCTGACCCCCAGGCAAACCCTGCACTGACCTGAGGCCGTGGAGAAGCTCCCAAAACTGAGTGACAGCCCTGGGATTGTGGCTGTGGAGTTGGAATAGAAGTGTGTGATATCAGGGTGCAAAACTTAGAGTTTAAGGGTTTAGAACACAGTAATACAGATATAAAGCAAGATGGAGGATTTAGGGTGTAGGCCAGTTCTTCTTTTTCACCTTCTTCTCCATGGGTCTGGGTGTTATTTTGTAACTGGACAGAAAAATCCACATTGCAGGTCATGGGTGGTTGGTTATTGGGTTAAAAGTAAAAATAATTTAGGTGTCATCTCATAATTGGACAGTTTATCCTTAAAAAGCCTTGTAGAGAGAGAGATAAGGGACCATTTTTACTTTGTTAGTCAGAAGTGCTGTAGAACTCACACCTTGTGAGACTGTAATATAGATAAGAATTAAAAAACATCTGAGTCCAAACAAGAAATACATCTCAAGCATTTAATCCCAACCCTGGCAGAAAAGAGGATAAAAGGCAACAGCCAGGGTCCCCTGGAGTGGGCAGCAGGGCACTCAGAGCACCAACAGCATCACCCCTTGCAGGAGAGGATGAGGATGGTACTTCTGGGAGAGGCAACCAGGAGCTGGGACACTGGAGAAGCCCAGCTGGATCAGTGCCAGGCTGAGCACCAGAAACTGAAGCTCTAAACTGGCACAGGAGTCCATTGGGGGTTCCAGTTTTTCAGGAAGATCTCGGGATATCCCCCACAGACACCTTAAAACCAGACTGAAAAATGAAGAGATGGGGCTGCTCAATTCTTGTCTTTCCAAGACCCCAAATGTTGCCGGGAGTGAAGGACCTGAGCTTCAATGGGCGTTGCAGAAGATGTTCCATCAGGAATCTTCATTCCCACACAATAAACAACACTAACATCTCCAACAGAGCATTGGGAACCCTTGGAAAGGAGCAGCTAATAAAAAGTCTCGCTCCTGAACGAAACTCAAAAAGCACTTTTGTATCAATTTTTTGTGTTTTAATGTGTCTGACTGTACATCAGCCCTGTAAAGCTCAGCTTTGAAGACGCTACAGGAAGAGATGAAAGCTCCAGATTCCCAAAGCCAAGCTCCACTGCAGCTTTGGCATGACAATGAGGTGCAAAAACGAGGCGTGAACACCAAGAACACCTAAAGGTGCCTGATAGAAGCTGATGAAGCTTCCCAGAGAGGTAATTTCTGATGTGGAGATAAGCCTAAAGGTTTAATCTGAAATGCTAACGAGGAAGGAAAACTGGAGACGTTCTGAGGAAGGATTTCGACTGGAGATAGCATCTCCTGCAGGGTGGGATGGTTTTTTTCCCAGTGTCCTTCCCCCTGCAGGGAACAATGCCGCCGAGGTGCCACAAATCAGGGGGGTAAGTGACAGTGCTTTTATGGTGCCAAATGGAAGTAACAAAATGCAGGAAGCATCCTGTCAGATGTCACTTAACAGCGCTATCACCGGGGAATCTGGGAAGGGGATTTGCCTGCATAGTAGGAATTCCTCTGTCCAGGAGAGGGAGAAGCAGAAATGGCAAGAGAGGCGGAATCTAATCTTGGCCTGTCCAATGAACGGGAAAGATTCCTCAGTTCCAACTTTATCTCAGGGTTTGGCACATTATCCTTTCACTGACCACGCTGATTCCTCCTTGCCCTGGAGGATTCTTGACTTGATCACAAGAGAAGAGGAAAAAATAGGAAGCAAGAGAGGAATTCTCATGGTCTAACAAGGAGTGCAGAAGATGGACAGTGCACACAAGGGAGGGAGCTGCTAGGAGAACACTGGGAGTGACTTTGTAGGGAATTTAACACCCTTTGAGCACATTGCTGAAGACAGAATTTCCAAAGTCATGATGGATTTTTAAATTAAGTGACGCCCCATGCCAGCTTTACTCCTCACAGTCCTCACAGAGCAGTGGAAAGAGCCCAGAGAGCAGCAGGCTGGGATGGAGATGCCCATGGGTCTGGATGGGGAGGAAGCCTCCAGCCCAGCCCTAGAGCTGAGCCTGAGGGTTTCAAACCCCACTCCCAACTTGCTGCAAATCACAGTGTGCCCACATTGCATTTTTGTTTCTCTAACTAAACGAGGCCAGGCTGGGTCACAGCAAGAACATTTTACTGTGTGAGCAGAAGTGTTTTCTTCCCGAGCACATGTGAGTGCAGGAGTGTGAGAAAGCCCTGGAAAACTCAGGATATGATGATGCAATGGCCTCAGTACCCACCTAGGATTTACCTGGGCACTGCACTATCTCATTTGCTACATGTGGGAGAGCGCTGGGGAGCTCACACGTGCGGGGAAACCAACTTGGATCCTGGAAGCAACATCCTTGTGCTAACGAGGTGCTCCACCTAAAGTAATTAGCCCTGCCTTTCAACAGCCTTAATTAGGTGGGGCACCATCCTGGGCTGTTGTGGCTGGACGGCTTCCGGTTCTGGAGCTGGCTCAGCCACGGCCTGGCCAAGGATTCTCACCAGGAGCTGGGTGTGCTGGAGGGGGGCTCTGCTCTGCCAGCCCCCAGCTGGGCCCAGGGGCTCTCCCCGTCCCAAACTCCTCCAGCCCGAGCTCCCTCCATCCTCACACCAGTGCAAAAACACCTCCTGCAGCCCTGCAGGCGCCCCAAAACCTCCTCCTCCGAAAGCTCGAGATGACTTTCACAAGAGGCCCACGGCACGGAAGGAACTCCCCAGCCAGACCACACAGCAACGAGCTGAGTTCAACCAGAGGAAAAAACAACCCCAAAGTCTGAGAGAGGCAGAGGATTAACTGTGCTCTGTGTCACCCTCTCACAAGAGTCTGGCAAACCACGAGCAGAAAGGTCCTCGCTTGGATCTGCCCCCAAATCCAGGTGTTGCTTTCATCCCCAGACACTCCTGGAGCCACTAAATTGGGTTTGAACCTGGAGATAATAAAACTTCTGGTCTAAAGAGTCTGTCAAGAGTGAAAGTCCTTTGTGGTGAAATAAATGCTGGAGTAGGAAATGGAAGAGGAACCTCAGGGATGAATCCTGGAAGTTCAAAGCACAATCCTGGATCTACCTGAAAAGCTCCACCTGGCCACTGGCACTGGATGCAAAGACAAAGTTTATTAATAATCCTTAGCTCTTCATGAAGAAAATTATTCAGAAATATTAAACAAGGGGCAGAGCAAGGCTGCCCACGTCACATGAGCCACGTAGAACAGGCCACTGGTAAAATGTTAGACCTGTTTAAATCAGGTTCCTCAGCTCCTGGGAAGGTTAAAAGGTCACAATTTAACACTAAATTTGCCTCTATTTCCTCTCAGTTTAATTTCCTGAAGTTTCTCAATATGAAAGCTGAGAATGTGGCTTTGGGAAGCATCCCAGCTATAATCCATAGGAATTCTTTCAGACACATAGCACCCTTTGTGTCCCCATGCCTTGATCAAGCCACGGAAAGACAGGACACAAAGCCACCCCTTACATTTGGAGTGAGCATTTCAATGATATTAATTATAAAGTACAACTAAATGGTGTTTATTTTGTGGCTAAATGTAATTACTTGAAAGCATTATCCTTTAGGATGGCAGCTTAAAAACCTGCTTTCGTTTGGAATTTTAATCTGTTTTCCTCCAATAGGTATTTTATGTACCCAAGGGGGAAACGTCAACGTCGCTGATTCACCTCGGCTGAACTTCGTGCCCTTGGTTTGTCTCTCACCAAAATGCCAGGGACTGTCATCCCCCAGCTGAAATCCAGGGATCTGTGCAGACAGCAGAGTCACCCAAGAATGCAGAATGTTGCAAAAAATGGCCTGTTTGGATGGGGTTGTGCAGCGGAGCCATGAGTCAGCGCTATCGGCAGATCTGGGATTGCAGCGCGGGACACGGCACCAGGTCAGGGAGCAGAACCCGCACAGGGAGCTCAGACAATCCCAATTGCCCAATCCACAACCCTCCAGCTTTTAAAAACGCAGAATATCTTGCATTTCAGCTGGGTGGTGGCACCCCAAAACACACGGGTTTTGTCCACGCCCACACCATAACTCTGATTTTGGGGTGAGCCTGGAGCCCCAAACTCAAAATCCTCAGTGGCTGACAGCAGAGCTAAAACATCCCCGTGCTAATCCTGGGTATTCATCTCCCTCAGCGCACAGCTTGTGACTCACTGGCCTTTCTGTTTCCCCAAGTGCACGTAGAGCTTTTGGAATAATCTGCTGAAAATCACGCAGTGAGTCCCACGGGGAATGGGGTGGGGAGGAAGAGGGAGATGGCAGGAGCCTACAAAGCAGCATCATTTGTTTTGACAGCTTTTAATGTTCCATATTAAACCCTGCACGTGCTGATCTCCACCTGTGAGCTGAGGCCAGCACACCCTGGCTGTTTAAAAGGTGTGTTTGGGACATGGGCCCGGATCTGCCCTGAAATTACCAGGGAAACATCACATTCATTCCCTAATTATGGTTATCCATAATCAGAATTTGATATTACAGAATACCAGATATTATTTGTAGGGTTTTTTCTAGATCTGGACTATTTTAGCCAAATGTGAGGATTCTGAGTCCTATATGAGAACATTCCTTAAACCTGGGGTCAGTCCTGGCCCAAATCAGTTTTTTTACACCACAGAGATGCCTGGAAGGGGCAGATGGGGACAAACGTGGCCCAGTAATGACAGGCAGACTTGAAAGAGTAACCACTCCCCAAATTGCTGCAGCCAGCAGAGCTAAGAACAGCCTTTCACTCTCAAAAACCATTTGATTAAAGCCCTCAAAATACATTTATTTAAGCACTTCAATCTGAGTTCAAGGAAATCAAAATGTCAGCATTAAAAGCACCTCTTATTAACAATTCCAGCTCAAATATCAGGTTGAACAGACATGGAAATGGAAATGTTCCCCACTGAAGGTCAGCTACAGCTCAGCCTGCTGGGGATTATTCCAGGGGTTACTTTTTCTGCTCTAAGTTTTATACTCTGGGGCATTTTCCAGAACTTCTTCCATTTAGCAGCGTTAAGAGGCACCTGGTGTCAGCCCTGGCCGAGGTCTCTGCGCTGTCACTCACACTGTCATGAATTCTGTGCAGGAAACCCACCACAGCTCACACAATTTGGGTGGGTTTCAGGCTGATTTCAGCACAGCTCACACAATTTGGGTGGGTTTCAGGCTGATTTCAGCACAGCTCACACAGTTTGGGTGGGTTTCAGGCTGATTTCAGCACATGACTCCCCACACGAGGCAATGTGCACCAGGAGCTGTTCTAGCAGCACTCAGAGCCACATTTGGAAGTGTTACAAAAGAGGGAGCAGCTGCTGCTGGAAAATGTGGTGTGAGCAGCAGCTCAGCTTGGGTTCCTCCTTCCTGACCTAGAGAGGGTGAGGAGCAGCTTTTTGGCTTTTACCTGCACAGGATGTTGAAAAGTTCTGTGCAATTGTGTTGAAAGCCAAGAAGCTGCAACAGGAATTTTGGGGAATAACCTGCCCAAAGAGCTGGAATTCAGATGGAGACCCAGCAGTATTTGAGGAGGAGCTGGATGGGGATCCTGTCTCACAAAGTATAAACCAGAAAAACTCCAGTTTCACTGGAAACTTCTCCCTGGAGCTCTCTTCTTCAAGAGGATCTCCAGGAAGAAGAGGGAGAAAAACATTTAACAGCTGTAAAACGCCAGCAAAGCCCATTTCCAAGGAACCCTGCACTTGTGCGCGTTTATTCTTTTTATTCTTGGAATTTTCTTAGCAGGACTGGCCCCATGCTGTGCTCAGTGACAATCCCCACAGAACAGACGTTATCCCACATCCTCTTGGGCTGTCCCAGACCAGCACAAATGCTCCCAGCATGGATCCAAACGTCCTGTTCTCCACTCAGCAGCAGCAGGGACACGATTTTTGGGTCACTTCTTGTAAAATTTGTACAGGGAATGAGGCAGGGAGGGAGGGGAGAGGGGCAGGAAAACAGGCTGGCTTTTCCACTTCCCAGAATTCTCCCCTGGTTTTTCAGAGAACACAAAGACTGCTCTGACCAAACTCCTGCTTTTGTCAGCCTAATATCTGGTATTTAAAGAAAAAGACATTGCTTGTAAAATGTGACATTTCAGAAGCACTTTGCTACGCAGTGCTAAGCGTGACAAACCTCCCTAAACACACACTGGAGGCACAAAAGGTCTGACTGGATTTGACCCACTTGGAATGGAAACTTTGGGGAGCCTGGAATCTGCTCCAAAGGACCTGGCAAGCTGCAGCCAAAGCCTCTCTTCAAATGCTTGGAAGCTGGAGGCTTTGAGGTCCAGAGAAAAAGTCTGTTTCAGAAAGCTTTTGAAGAGTGTGAAGGTGTGGTGGAGGAGTTTAGCATGCACAGATGATTAATTTGCTCCTGCAAAGGGAGATTTCTGACAGCAGGATATTTATACTGGAATATCTTCATTAAAATGCACAGTTCCTTTAAAATTCAATTTAACCATGGAGTTCCTTAGCACTGAATGATGGATCTTGGATCCCCAGCAAATCTTGGGTCAGATCCTGCTCCTGGCTCATGTTTGTCACTTCCAGAGGCACAGTCCTGATTACAAAATCAAAAGATATTAATTGTCAAATCAACACCCTGCAGGATTTTGGAAGGGTGTTTTTTGGTTTTTATTCTGAGTTACTAAAATGATTCTGTGCTTGAATGCACAGCAAAGCCAATCAATGCTACCTTTAGATGTGAGAATATATCCCACAGGGAGAGATGTATTGAAATGGTTTCTAAAGGCTACTGCTGAAAACATTTAAATGTTGGTAATCATACATATTTACAGTGAACTCAATGAGCATTGAATAAACTGACAGGTTTGATTAATAACTATAAATAATTAGCAGCTGTTTCCTTTCTGTCAAAAAAGGTCTTGCAATTATAGCATCCTTAAGGCTGTCATTTGCAGGAACTTCTTGGAGCAAATATTACAATGAAATGTTTCATTAACTCTAAGTGTAACATTCCTCCCCTCTTGCACAATGATGGTTACATTAATTAGCACACCTTGCTTGGCTGCAGAAATCATTTTTAGTTCATCAGGAGATGAAACTGGTGATAAAACCAGAACATTTCTGGGTGATTGGAACATCGAAACGATCAATTTGTTCATTGTTCAGTGTCACTGTTTGGCAATTGCTGAGCGTGAATCAGAATGGATGCAATTCCATATGGAATAGAGGGAAAAGTTCCAGAGCAACCCTTTGCTTCCTCTTTTAATTCCACCTTGATTTTTAAAGCTCTGAAAATTTTAATCTTTGTAATTGTTATTTTGTAATTGTAGAGTTAAGTTTGGTGAGCAGAATGTCCCTGCAGAGGACAGCAAATTCCAGTTCTGTCCTTCAGGAAAGGCTCTTTTTGCCTCTTTATATTCCCCTCCAACCTGGAGCCATCCCCTGCTCCCACCAAGACAAATAAATATAAAAAAAAATTGGGACTATCTGCCCCACTACAAACTAAACTATTTGGCTGCTGAGAATCAGAATGAAAAGTTAGAAACACTTTTTAAAACACAAGAAGAAAGCAACTTCCACTGGGAATCAGATCCTTCAGCAGGACAAAGGTTTGGCCATTGGGGCTGGCTGTGGGATTTGGGCAGTGCGTTTCCCTGGGAAAGTCTCCACATTTTGGATTTGGGATGCTCCCTCTCCCCTGATGTGTCCAGGACACAACTGCACCGAGCTCAGCCTGGGGGAGGAAGGAGAGACTTCTCCAGAACTTTGGGGAGGCCGCTGCAACTCCCAGTGCCTGGAAATGCTGTGACATGGAAGCTGCAAGGACTCCACCAGCGGGACAATGTTCACCCCTAAGGCACGCACAGCCTGTGCCCTGCCACCTAAAAAAATAACCCGGCCTGCCAGAGGTTTGGGTTGGGTGGTTTTGTTCGGTTTGGGTTGGTTTTTTTCCCTCTGATTCCCATCTGGAAGTGATTCGGGGTGCCGAGGACCGCGCTGTGAAGCTCTCCCCGCAGCAGCAGCGCAGCAAACAAAGGAGACACAGATCTTATCAGCGCTGATATCAGCCATGGCACAGCCCCGTTGTCTCCGCAGGGCCCTTGCACAACGGGAGCGGAGCAGCAGCGCCCGAGCTGGCCTCAGAGCAGAGCCCAGGCAGGGACTTCTTCATCTGAAGAAGCAGCCAAGGGATTGGTATTTCTCTTTCTTCTCTACTGGTCAGGTTGTGGGAAACCAGATTTGTGGTATGAGGTCTTAGTGTAGTTCATATAAATCAGCACAAGCTTTCAAATTGGCCTGTCGTGTTGTATTTGTACATTATTGAGCCTGAAATTGAGAATTGTGACTGAAATCAACTGGGGAAAAAAAAATCTGCCCTGTTTTTCAGTAGGATTTGTAGCTAACATTTTTTTTTTATCAAAAAATAAAAATGAGAAAGACAAACTCCAATAAGCCCCCAATCAATGGAGAGGAGATATTTAAAAGCATTGTGATAAATATAGCATATTCTACAAATGCATTTTAGAAGTATTTCAGAGGCCTTGATGATGATAATACACATTAAATATTCACTCAATACAACGGGACCGTGCCACTCCCAAGGTCCCTTCAGTGCCACCAAGGGGCTGCAGCTGCCTGGGTCACTCCCAAAGAAGTGACTTCTAGGGTTATTTAAGTGATAATTACTTAATAACAAGGTAATACTAATATTATTTATGCTTTTGACTTCATAATAATTATTTAAGGCATGCAATGCAGATTTTTTTTTTTTTTACTTCATTACAAAAAAACTACTTAAACTTATGGGAAAAAAAGAAAATTAAAAAAAAGAAAGTAAAAAAAAGTTTAGACAACACCTAAAACTCACATGTATTACTATACACTAAAATCTTTAATCTAAGTTTTTTCACCCTATAAAATCAAACAATACTATTTAAACTACACACTTACAACCCCTATACTATTACTTAATTTAAAAAATCCACTCTAAAGTCTTAAATCAAATGTAATACTTAAAAGTTAGCACTTTTTAACACAAAAAAGCTTAAAATTTTCAACCTCTGAAGTTCCAGCAAAGAAGCCAGCCATCAGATAAAGCCCTCCAGTAACCCGGGCTGGGTTGATGGTTAATCCTACATAGCTGAGCTCATCAGTGAAATGAGAACCTCTCCAAAAACGCAGGGGTTTGGCTCTGTGACCTCTCCAAAGGCATCGCTGCTGCTGCTGCTGCTGCTGCTGCCACAACAGCCCTGCTCCTCCTGGCAGGGCAGAGCTGCTCCTCACCTGCCTGAGGATGCCAGATGTGTGTCCTCAGGGCTCAGCTCCCAGCACTGCCTCAGCATTTGGCTTTTGTGTTTTTCAGATGCTGTGCTGCTTTAGTGTGTAACTAAAACTCCACGGCCTCTCAGCTGCTCTCTCCTCTTTTATTCCCTGTTTTATTCCAACAAAACAGTTCCTCTCCAGGCCTGAAACTCAAGGACACCTCACTGCCTCAGGCCCTGAGAGATGTAAACAACAGAGAACTGGGGGGGGCAAACTGGGAGCAAATGACTTCATTACCTGAAGCTGTAATTGGAGGATTAACCTTGACATGTAAATGGACCAAATTGATAACTGTAATAAAAACTCCTGACCATCATCCACCTTGGCCTCTCGGAGGCTTTTAACTGCCCAAGGTGAATTTATTGAAGGCCTTCAATAAACACCCGCTTTTATTCTGCTGATTTTGCCTAGCCTCTGTTTGAGGTAGCCAAGGCATCAGCAGCAGCAGCCCCTCGGGAACCCCTGCCCAGAGCCATTCCTGCCTGGGAAAGGGAGCAGAGCTCCTCCTGCCCCCAGGGGCTGTGCAGGCAGCCCGGGGAACGCAGCGGGGCAGCGGGAACGCTCCGGGAGCCCCGCACACCCACGGCCGCAGGAGGCAGCTGGCCCCGCGGAGTGACAGGCTCCTGATGGCAGCAGCACGTGGAGCATCTTCATGTGACATCCACAGGTGGGGAGGAGGGGAAAACAGTTTTTATCCGTTGCTATGGAGTCGTGATTAGCTTGTGTGTCTTCAGAGCCTGCCGAGGAGAAATGAAGGCTATTTTCTTATATAGATGTCATGAAATCGATCCTGGCAGAATTTCCAGAGTCAAAGGCTAAGCAGGTTTGCCTGAACGCCTCCTGTCACTCGATACACAAATAAATCTAGCCAGGGGACCTGAAACAAGTGTCACTTGTCAGCCAGAGCCGGTCACAAAAATGAATTTTTAGTCTCGTTTGGAGCTGTTTATGCACACAGCAACACAACAAACGTGCGTTCAATAAAACACTGCAATTATCTTCACCGAAAATGAGCCTTAGAAAATGAAGCAAAAAACCCACCCTTATTGCAAAGGGTGACTTCAGAAGAAACTTTTCCCTTATTCTCTCCAAATGCTAAAAGCAAACCTGATGTTCCTCTTTTAAAATGTGTCTGCCTCTAGCTCTTTGGCACAGGTTTGCTGCTGGGAGGGCCGGCAATCTATTTAATGACTGCATTGACGTCAATAGCATAACTGAAATACTTACTAAGATGCATGAGTCCAACTTTCGGGGGGTGTGTTCGAGGCAGGCGGGCGCAACACGCGGAACGGACTCCCCGCAGGAACGAACTCCCCCCGGGGAGCCGGGAAGAGCCTGGGGATGGCCCCGTGCTGGCCGGAGCTGCCTCAGCCCCGCTCTGAAATTCGCTTTAAACTCTCTGACGAGCGGCGAGAATCGCTTCGGCGCTCACAGCCCTCGCTTATGCGCGTCATTAAGCTCATTATCTACCTGATTTCTTACACGGTTTGGTTAGTTTCTGAATAATCTGCATCATGCCTGCACCCTATCCCTTAAAAATAATATCTGTAGGTGCTAACAAGAGTCCATTTGTGCACGCAGGCAGTGACTCTATGGCTCAGCTGCTCAGGAACTCGTGGCTCCTCTGCACTCCTGTAAAAGCCCAAAGCACCGCAACCATTTGACTTTTACAGTCGCTCTCCAAATCAAAAGGTCAAATCTTCAGCCAAACTCTCAGCAAAGAAACAGAATTTCAAAATGAATCCTCTCCTCTGTGTGTGCCCTGAGCTACCCTGCACGTGCCAAGCAGGGGAGGATGGTGCAAGAGCAGCAGCTCCGTGCTAATTACTCAGGATTCAGAGATATTTGTAACCCAGAGCTCACCTGGATGCACAAGGCTCCTTAACCCCTACAAAAACGTGGGGCTCTCAGTAGCGTGAGCATCATCCAGCCTTTGTTTATGCTTTACACAAAGGTTCGTGCAGGAGTCTGTGTGTGTCCTACACCCACAGGAAGAATGAAAGAGTTCGAGTTTGGAGGTCGTGTAAAGGCATGTGAGAAGTGCAGACAAACGTGCCGAGGTACAGGAAAGCAGAGCTAAGGCACAAGCAAGAAAAACACCGACCCTTCCCTCCCATCCCCAGAGAGGAATCTGAACAAAGCTTTAATCCCCTGAAAGGCTGTGGGTGACATATCCCAAAGGCTGCACCCCCTAAGCCTGGGGCTGCGGCAGAACAGCAATGCTGTGTCATTAATTGTGGGGAGAATTAATTGTGGGGAGAAGTGCTGAGAGTATCCAAGGGGATCTTGAGAAGAATCCCTGCAAACCCCGCACAGTCAGGGGAAAACTCGGTGCTGTGTGATCCATAACTCTGTGCTTTGCTCCTGTCACCACTGGGGACGTTAAATGTGGCAGTGGATCCAGCAGGAATGGGAAAGCTCTGTCCATCCCAGGATTGATGGGGTGGGGACAAAGCAGGTTGGGGAAAGTTCGTACCAAATTCGTGGAAAAACGAGAGGCTTTGACTGGCAGTGGCAGCCAGTGAAAGGTGATTTAATTCAGAGGAAGTAAGGGTCACTGAGGGGGATAAATATGGAAGAAGGAACAAAACCAAGCAGAAAAAGCCAGACTTGTTGCTGTTTAAAGGTGTTATTGGTTGAACCATTGGGCAGGAACTGCAGACCTCTCACTGGGGCCAGGGGAGGGGAGAGCTGGATGGAGAAGGGAAGGCACGATGGATTCCTGAGCCCAAGGTGGCACAAAGGTCACTGGGAGTAACTGTGGCAGAGGCCACACTCAGCAGGAACAAAGGGGGACAGGAGAAAGAAACCTCAGGAGAAAGAACCCTCAGGGACACGGTGTGACAATGTGTGTGTCATTGTTCCTGTAAGCCAGAGGTGGCTGAGCAGCACCGTCCTGCCCTGGCCCTGCACAGCTGCTGGGGATGTCACACACCACGCAGGAACCCCACAGCATTCCCATCATCCTGCCCAGCTAATTAAGGACTGATGCACTTCTGCTATGGCTTTGTATTTCCATGTTATGGTTTCTCAGTTAATTCATAAAAGCGATTTTGTGCATTCCTGTGAGCTGCAGTTATAACAAAATAACAGGAAAAATCTGCCAGATTTACTTCAGCTGATACCAAGGACAAAACACAGGATGTTCAATCCATATTCCCCTTCCTTCTCTGGCTGTGCTTGCAAGGTTAAGAAAGCTCTGAAATTCACAGTGACACCAGCAGTGCCTCTCAAAGCCCTTTGTCCCAGGAAAAACCTGGTCAAAAGTTTTCCTACTCATAAGAAAATGAAAGCAAAAAAAAAATTTCCTCATTTCACCACAGCTCATTTATTCCACCACGGGCCTGGGTCCTCAGTGATGCCACACCAGCAGCAGATTTGGCTGTTGTTGCTTGGAAAATCCTGCAATATTCCAGCTGGAGTAAATAGCTGGTGTGTATTCCTTGCAGTGCAAATGCTGGATGCAATTTGCCTCCCTCCAGGGTGATTTTATTAATGCAGCCTCGTTTGCTTTAAACCCTGAGTCCTGTATTTCTCAGAACAGGATATAAATCACCCCATTAATGACAAATCAAAGGAGACATCCACAAGATGCTCACAGTGATGTCAGTGGGTTGTGGGAAAGCCATGAATCAACGGGTGACATTGGAGGGTTAAAATGGAACTCCAAGCTTCAACAAATCTCGTGAATCTAAACCCAGTCCCTTCCAAAACCAGTCTTTTATCTAGAGAGATGAGAAGCAGCCTGGTCCCAATCAAAACACGACTGCTTCCTTCTGCAAAACCTTCAGGAAAAACACTCTGCATCCTCTCTGCCGCTGGCACAGAACTGGAAGGGTTCTGATAGGAAAATCTCTCCTTCTGTTCATAATTTCCAAAGCAGAACTCATCAAGGGTGGGGGGAGGGAAAGGTGCAAACACTGAAAAAAATTCCTTAGAAGTCTCTGTTCTTGCTGAATTAAATGGAAACTTCCTTAGAAAGTCAAGGGTTGTGATTGTTTTCTGCTGCCTGGAAAGGAGTTCCATGTGTGACAGTGGCTGTCAAGGGGCAGAGGAAGGCAATGGCCTGAATTTAACCAAGAACCCCAGGATTTTCTACCAATAATGCCAATATTGGCTGGTTTTATGTAGGAAAACACACAATTTCCTACTAATCTCAAAAATTAATCTCCTTCTTACCTACAAAGTGTCACCATTTACTGAAGCAGTTATGATCCAACCCACTCTTTAGAATTTTATTTGAAGATTTCACCTAAAAGTAGTTAAGATTTGTTGTTAAAAACCTATTTACTTGAGGAGCCACAAATCCAACCTTTACAAGGTAACACAAAACTTGCTTTACAGTTCTGTGTGTCAAACACTTCATTCCTAAAGGAATTTTCATGTATTCCCAGCACTAGAAGCTTGGATCAGCTAAAAAGTACCAAATGTCCTACAGCTCTCGTTGGAAATAGCGAAGAAAAATATCCCCAAAGAGTTAAAAAGTTGAGAGCAATTTTTTCCACGGAAAGTGTTAAGAAATTAACCTAAAAAATTCCTGGAAGGGCATTCTCTCCTCGTTATTAGATTGTCTAACTTACATAAACAGGTCTATGGAAATCATAGGAAATTTTCCTTTTTTTTTTTTTTTTCTTTTTACACAGGCATAAATTCAAACCTCATTAGACCCAGCTTTAAATCAGGTGGTGAGTTGCATTCCTGCTGGCTGTGACAGAAAGAGAAGGAGTTTAAGATTGTGCTGTCCAGTTTTATTTTTGCATCAGAGGTTTCCATCTCCCATTAACAAGTTTGGAGGAACCTAATCTGGAAGTGTGCAGGACTCTGCGTGTCCCCTGAGAATAAATAACACACAGCAGGAGAGGAAATGATAGTTATCCAGGCTTCACACGCTGTGAAAATTAAGCTTTATTAAGTCCCTCCAAGCATGTAATTATTGGAAAGGCTGAGATTAAACCTTACAAACGGGCACTGCTCCAAACCTTATCTCCTTCTCTCTGGAGCAACCTTTGAATTAGTGCAAGCAGGGCCAGCCCTGATCCTGAGCAGGGTTCTACAGACCCTCAGCTTGGCTAAACCCAGGTGTCAAAGCAAATACAGCTGTCCTGAGTAACCAGCTTCTGCTGCTCAGCCTCATCCTTGCTGCTGCCTGAGCAGCCCTCGCTGTGCTGCCCACCTCACCTTGCCCTGGCACCCCCTTCCCAGCAGGAAGCCAAGGAAGTCTCACCCAGGAAAGGTTTGAGTACACGCATCACAGGGAAAAAAAAAATGAAATAAACAGGAAAAAAAAAAAAAAAAAAAAAAAAAAAAAAAAGACCCAGCTGTGTCTGAGCCTGTTCAAGGCTGGTAGGCTGAGGCTTGTCCAGGCCTGTGCTCACAGGGACTCACAAGAACAGCAGCCACTGTGGCCATGGCTATCAAACCAAAATCATGTTCATCTCCTGTGCTAATACACCAGCAGAAACCCCAAACCAAGCGATTAAAATAACAATATTTGCAGCCTGACAGTTCCCTCCTATGGGTTTTGCAGGAGGAAGCCAGAAGTGCAGCGGGGAGGGGGCAGAGAAGCAGCTGTGAGCAGAAGTGAGCAATAAATGTTGTGTGTACAGCCCATCCCCAAAGCCCACACGTACCTTGCAGGTTCACTCTGGAGACAGGTGGCTGACTCGTGGCTGGAGATCTCCTAAGAGGGATAAAGAATTCTCTGTCAGGAGGTGGGATTTTATCTTTCCAAACCCTGCCAGCTCCCTCAGCTAAAAACCCTTCTCCATTCTCCCAAAAAACCCCAAACACTTCACAAAGATTTGTTGAGGGGTATTGACAGATATGTTAGGGAAAGCCAGAGATGGCTGCTCCCTGCCTGTACCACGAGTTGGAAATGAGGAGAAATGTGCCACCATCCCATGCTGCCTTTGCAAGTTTGGGTTCAAAATATGCCTGAAGGCAGCAAGGGCCAGGCTCTGGTGGCTCCTCCACACTCAAGACCTTCTCCCACAAAGCTTTTCCCTACAGAGTCTGGAATGGACTCTGAAGTGATGTCAAACTGCTGCAAGGCAGTGCCATAGGTGAGGTCAGAAATGTGCCTTTAAACCCTGCAGGTAACACTGGAATTGCTCCTGGAGCGAGGAAGAGGATGCTGCAGTCACTATTGTTTAGCTCTGAAACACTGAAGGACACTTTTTGCACTCTGAGCAACAATTTCAGCAGCAATTCCTGGATTTTGGAGGGGCCAAAAGCTATTTGAAAAAAACTGGTTCAAGTCAAGCCAACAGGGCCTGACTGGAAAAAGGTGCAGATTCTCTCCAAATGTCAACACAGTTCCCTGTGAGACTTGCCAAACAAAACTGTTAATTTTTCAAGCTGAAACCATCATCAGAGACTTGTCTTTTAAAGGAGTTAAAAAGAGTTGACACCAAAATCAAGACACCTCAGTTTGGATTGACTGCAGTACTTCAGGCTGACCAAAAATGAAACTTTGGGCTTCTGCTTCCCTAAGAAGTTTCGGATCCATTTTAACCGAAGCCAGATTTCCCCACACTCTCCCTTGGCCAACCTCCTTCCTAACCCCAAATTTCGGAGTCAGCCACTGAACTGCAACATCCATTATTCGCCAGCTCTCCTTTGAAGCTCGAATCAAAGCAGGCAGAGCGGCTCAATTGTGCTGCAATTGTAGCTCCGGGGGGTTCTTCAGAAGTGCTCCGGGAAGGCCTCGCTGCCCAGGTGAGGTCTGAGCGCAATCCCAGCCCTGCTTCCAGCCCTCCGAGCCGCCGGGCTCCACAGCCCGCTCCCGGCAGAGCCTCCCTGGCATCCAAAGGCTCTTCTGGCAGGATGTGCAGGAGCCAGGCTCTCTGAAGGGTTCAGCACAGGGCACACACACGTTGGGTGCTCCGTTTCCCTGCAAATGTGCCCCGACCTGCCTCTGCTGAGCCTTTGAAAAGCCAAATCTTGAAATCTCTAAAAAACAGAAACTCCCCGACAGGGACACCACGCCACGGCTGCAGCATTCCCAGCAGCGAGGCATCCAAGCTCCAGGGATCTCCAAAGGCTGAGCTGCACAGACATGCCTTTGGGGGGGTGGGGAGGGATGAGCCGCTGCTCCATTCGGTATTCCCCGCTCCAGAGCCGGCACGGCTCCCGCCATCCTCAAATCCACGTGCCCATGCCGTTCTCCGGGCAGGCAGGGCGCAGGATTGGAGAAGGGTTGAGTTTTGACAGCACGGTCCTCTCGCAGGCAGCACAGCGGCTCCGCTGCCCGCTGCTTCCCTCCCGCCGCAGGGTATCGCACGGAGCAGGCTCCGGATGCTTCCCGACCGCGTCCTGGGCCGCAATTGCCAAACTCCGGCACTCCAAAGCCATTAATCATCCTCTCCTCTTTTCCAATCAGGAAACTGCCTCAAGAACCCTGACGTTAAAGTCCAAAAAATATGACTGCCAGTTGGTTTTTTTTTTTTTTTAACTCCAGGCCTTAACATTCATATTTTCCAGCAAATACGTGGGACAGCATCCTCTTTTTCCTTGCTTGGGCCAGGAGGGGTGGAGGAGGAGAAGGAAAAAGGAGAGGAGGGGTTAAAGAAAAGCTGAGATTCTCATGATCCCCAGAGCAGAAGTTTAAGTAAAATATCAGATATCATGAGACATATGATAAAATCATGAGCTGGCAGCACGGCTGTAACCCAGCAGGAGCTCATTGGAAACTGTGCAGGAAGCTCCACGGCACCTTGAAGCACATTCCGCCATGGGTTGGGATGTTTGGCATGGCATGGTTTAAAAATTTAATGACTTTTACTTTGGCAAGGCAAACGACTTTATACCTCAATCAAATCTGAGAATGTTTTCCAGAGGACACTGTAAAATGCCTGTGAGTCCTACAGGTTACACCCTCACTTCCTTCCGGCCATGTCCAATTTCAGATTCCTCATTAGGAACTGCCAAAATGCCTGAGCTTTCCAAAAAAGCAAAGCTTAAAAAAAACCCCAGGAATATTTAAACCATCTGTTTTTTTTATTAACCTCCAGCTCGGAATGCATCAGTTCCTTCCCATCACAATTTGCCAATGGGAATCAACAGGAGGTAAAACCTCAAGCCTGGATAAAATGCGGGGCTTTATGTAAAATAAAGATTGTGAGCTTGAGGTGGGCACCAGGTGATGCCACTCGTGCCTGGAGTGGAGCGAGCCCGTGGTGTCCCACTGGGGACATCTCTGCACATCATCCTTCCTTTCTGGAGCCAGTGGGAGCCAGCAGCGCCTGCCGGCCCCAGGGTGGGATCAGTGGGATGGGTGGGTGCACACCAGAGCTCGCCAGGAATGAATGATGTTGGTTTGAGGCTAAACACCTCTCCTGGGGCTGAGCAGGCCAGAGGAGGATGATGACTGCCTCAGTATAAATAGCCAGGGGGAAACGGTGGTTCCGGACAAAGGCATCAAAAGGAGTTTGTTTGGTTTCTCCTGTTCAGCAGGTAGAAAAAACAACATCCTCCTCCTGAGTGCATCACCTTCCTCATTCAGAGCAATCAGTGTCAGAGGAAGTGATGTGCGATTCAGTTCTCTGCGCAGCCCTCTCGCAGCTGAGCTCCAGGATGCTGCTGCTGGGAAATCCTTGTTGTCCCCAGAGCCCCAAGTTTGGGGTGCTCCCCTTGACATCTGCCCTTCGGCCATGAACAGCTCACGTGAGATTGGCTCAGTTGGGCAGAACCTGTGCTGATAGCACCAGCTTTGGGGGGTTGATCCCTCTAGGGGCCAATTAGGAGTTGGACTTGATACTGCTGGATCCCTTCCAGCTTGGATAATTCTGGGATTGTTACAGCTCTGTGAAGCACTGGTGGAAATGCAGGGCAGGACCATGGCTTGACTGAGCAGAGATGATGCCTCTGCTCCGAGCTGGGCACATATGGAATGTCTGCAATAGCCAAGGTGGCAACGTGACGAAGATCATGGAATTGTTTAGGCTGACAGAAACCTCTGAGATGACCAAGTCCAACCCATCAGTGCCAAGGCCACCACTGCCTCATGTCCCCAAGTGCCACATCCACACGGATTTTAAATCCTGCCAGGGATGGGGACTCAGCACTGCCCCGGAGATGTGTGCAAGGGCTGGAAATCCTTTCTGGGGAGAAACTTCCTGATATTCAAATAAACCACCTCTGGCCCAGCCTGGGGCCATTCCCTCTGCTCCTGTCCCTGTCCCTGGGAGCAGATCCCAATCCCCCCGGCTGTCCCCTCCTGGCAGGGTGCTGTGCAGAGCCACAGGGTCCCCCCGAGCCTCCTTTTCTCCAGGCTGAGCCCCTGCCCAGCTCCGTCAGCCTCTCCTGGGGCTCCAGACCCTTCCCTTCCCCAGACCCGTTTCTTTCACACTCTCCAACCCCTCAATTTTTTTTTTTTTTTTTTTTTTTTTTTTTTTTTTTTTTTTTTTTTTTTTTTTGTGGTGTGATGCCCCAAATTGCCCCCATGATTCATGGTGGACATTGCACAAGATGAAATACATAGTTTCCTCCTCAGGGAGGACCTGAGGGATGAGGGGGCGAGAGGATGAGAAGTGAGGGGAAGAGAAAATGGAGGGGATGAAAGGACAAGAGGATGAGGAGATGTAAGGGAATGAGGGGATGAGGAGATGAACAGATGAGGGAGTGAGGTGCGAGGGAATGAAGGGATGAGGGGATGCGGATGAGGGCTGAGGGCTGAGGGCTGAGGGATGAAGGGATGGGGGATGAGGGCTGAGGGATGAAGGGATGGGGCATGAGGGCTGAGGGGCCGGAGGCCGTGAGGGAGGGTGATGGCGCCCCCTGGCGTGGCGCGCAAGCCGCGCCGGAGCCGTGAGGCCATGGCCGAGCCTGAGGCCCCGCGGCCGCGCCCCCCCGGCCCCCGCCGCCCCGCCTCGGTCCCCGCCGCCTCCCCTTGTGTACCAAAGCAGCTTCAAAAGCTTCAAAAGCCAGGCTTACTTGTTGGAGGTGCCGTGTAAATTGGTGAGGAGCGTGAAGTTGTTCCTCACGCTTCTTAGGCTGGCCAGCACCTGAGGGAGACAGAACCGCAGGTGTCACCTTCTCTGCTTTAATGCTTTAGAAAAATTATTTTAGAAGCCAATATGCCACCAACTTACCTGGGCGAAAGGTGTGACGATCAGGTCGTCGCCATGCCTAAGGAAAAACGGAGAAAAATGTATAAATTTCTGTACAGATTTGTCTTCAAACAGAGCAAAATTCACCCCAGGGAATGAGCATTTTCCCGAGGGGGTTTTCCTCACGAACGAACTCATGCAGCATTTAGTTAACACCACAGAAAAACTTGTTCCTAATGGAAAGGTCACTGTGTATATCCAAAACAAGCGGCTGGAGCGAGCGTTCGGACTGGGAACGCCAGGCAATAAAAGCCAGGAAATTCAAAAGTGAAGGCTCACGCTTGCACCGCGGTGGAAAAAAACCAACCATAGTGGTGCGGGGAAAGGTCACCTTTGAATTTCCTGGCTTTTGTTGGTCTCTGTCGCAGTCTTTAACCTTGTTCAGACGCCGGGTTTTGTCTGGCTGTTTTCATCACGGAAGATTTGAGCAGAAGTTGTGAGCAAAATACACCATAGCCAGCAATAAGAGGGAGGTTGGTTTGGTTTGGTTTGGTTTGGGTTTTTTTTTTTGTGGTATTAGTTACAGTACTTGTGTGTGTGTGTGACATTTTGCATGATTTGCCTAACTGAGAGATGGCAGGGTATAGAATCATTGAAATGTTTGGGAGAAAGCTTAAAGCTCATCCAGTCCTACCCCTGCCATGGGCAGGGACATCTTCCAGTACCCCAGGTAGATCCAAACCCCATCCAGCCTGGCCTTGGACACTGCCAGGGTTCCAGGGGCAGCCACAGCTGCTCTGGGAATGCTATTCCAGATCCTCCCCACCCTCCCAGCCAGGAATTCCTTCCCAATCTCCATCTAAATCTACCCACTTTCAGCTTGAATCCATTCCCTTGTCCTGTCCCTCCATCCCTTGTCCCAAGCACCTCTCCTGATCTTTTGGAGCCCCTTTAGGCACTCTTAGGAGCAATGTTGTGGTCAGTTCTATTCTTAACCCCAAAATTAGTAATGGGATGCACTAAGCAAGGGCAGCAGGGCCAGCTCCAGCTTGCCACAGGAGAGTTGTCCACCAGTGCTGGACCCCTCCAAAGCGGAATTCTCCCACTGTGCTGCCACAGAGGTCATCCCTTCATTCTCAGTTGGGTATCAGTGTTATTAAGTCTAAATTTAATTAAAATTGTCTCCACCCTGATGGAGACTCTCTCCATAGTGCTAACAGAGCCTCGATGCCCATGGTGGATGGACACTTCAGCTGCAGACAGCCATGAATTTGGGGGAAATTATGGGATTCCCCCACCCCAGCACACTGCTGGGAATTGCTACAACCCACCGTTTACACTAAACACTATTTGCATAATTTGGAGTGTTTCCTTCAAGAAATATTTACTCAGTTTTAACTCACAGCAGAGATATTTTCTTGCAGAAGTCTTGTGGATCTGGCTAATATTCAGATTTCCATTCCGTGACAAAACTTTCGCAACAGTTTAACTTTGTTTAATGAGCACTTTTTTTATAGCTTAATGGCCACTTTAAAACTTTAAAATGTGCCTTTCAAAATAAAGGGCTGGGAATCCAGGACACTCCGTGATCCTCTCCAGCTCAGCCATCTGTCTCAACTCATTTTCCACTCTGTTCTAGGGAACAACCCCCAAAACAGAATGGGGAACAGCAATACTGTAAAATAAAAATACAGCACAACTTCTCTGTTATTCCAGGATACAGCTTTGAAAATTCTTCTGCTAAATTCTGGAGAAAAAGGGAATGTTTGAAGGATGGGATGGGAGAGGATGTTGGATCAGCACCTGTTTTGTGCATTCCAGCTATGAAATGCACCAGTACCATGCATAAGCTCCTCTTAACAGAGCTCAGAGGACAGAGAGTGTAAAATACGAACTGATGCTTACTGTTCACTCGGCAGGGAGGAGTTCCTGGACATGGTCTTTGGTGAGAGGTCATAGTCGCTGTCGGATCTGTACAGGAACGACTCCCGGCGCTGGCTGTGGCCCGGGAATGTCGTGTGCAGCACGAGTCCCGACGAGGAGCTGGCCTGCGGGTCCAGCGGGCTGCGTCCCGGGGACGGGCCATTCTCCACATCGAAGCTGCGAACGGAACACAGACCGCGTGTCACACTGTGCCACAAGAGGGCCTGCAGGGCATGTGTCACCTCAGCGCGGCTCACACCGTGTCACCGTCACCTCAGTGTGCCTCTCACCGTGTCACCATTACCTCAGTGTGCCTCTCACCGTGTCACCATTACCTCAGTGTGCCTCTCACCGTGTCACCGTCACCTCAGCGCGGCTCACACCGTGTCACCGGCCTGCCGTGTCACCGGCCTGCGGTCACTCGCTGGCACATTTCTCTTGTGTGCGAGGAGGACCCTGCGTGACCATAGACATTCACCCCGCAGGCTCCTGTCCTGACTGCCCCTGCTCGTGCTTCCTTCAGCACAGCTCTCAGCACGAGCACACAGCAGCTGAAGAGGGCAGGGATGGGTTAGAGATGATGGAGAATCCATCCCTGTGAGGGTGGCAGGCCCTGGCACAGGGTGCCCAGAGCAGCTGTGGCTGCCCCTGGATCCCTGGCAGTGCCCAAGGCCAGGTTGCACGGGGCTTGGAGCCACCTGGGATAGTGGGAGGTGTCCCTGCCCATGGCATGAGATGGGCTTTAAGCTCCCTCCCAAACCAAACCATTCCAGGATCCCAGGATTCTAAACACCCCACTCCACCCTCAAGGCCTTTTGCACAAGCCCTGGGGTTCAATTTGCCAAACCTTGCTGCAAGTCTTACAAGCACAACAGAGACTAAAGACACCACAATGTGACAGTGCTCTCCAGCCCAGCCCTGTCCCCATCTGCTCTGAAGCCAAACTTTTGAATTCCTGCAAGATTTGCAAGCACTTGGCAGTTGTGGGAGGGGGATGCCCAAACCATGTTTTAACCATTCAAGGTATCAGTTCAGTGAATTTTAAAGAGCTGTGCTGCAAAATGAAGGGCTGTTTAAAAACCATATATATAAAAAAAAAAGCACTAAACTTTTTGTCACCTTTTCCATTTTACACCCACTTTCTTGTGGTTTCATAACTTGGCTGCTGCAACCCGTGGCTGAAGTCACCCTGGCCACTCCAGTAAGTGACACCCCTTGTAAATGCTGAAAATGAGAGGTTTGCCTCCTGTGCCTGGGCATTTGGGCCTGATAGAAACACCAGATGTGTGAGCAGCAAGCCAAGGGAGGTACAGCCACCCTCAGGAGGAATTTCCTTGCCTTTGGAGGTCGGGGTTTGTCTCCTTGCAGTAGGAGCTGAGTGCTTGCTCCAGCGCCTCATCCATGCTGGATCTGTCCCACCAGGACACCAGGCTGTGGTCCCTGCCACGCCTTTCTCCATCCCTCCACTCCTTAATCCAGAAGATTCCCTGAGCACAGCAGCAGAGAAGACCCCAGCTCTCCCTCCTCTCTGCAGAGAGGGCTTTAACTCTGGCAGGAGGAGCACATAAATTCTATGAGTTTTCCAGATTTCTACCCCAGTGGGATGAGCTGGACACATTCAGGCTGCCTTGGTGAGAGGCTGGCACAGCCACTGCCCGGCTGGGAATACCGGGGCTGCTCCAGCTCCTGCTGCCCGCTTCCCGTGTTCCCTGTTCCAGCAGCTGGAACGCTGCCCTGCGGCTCGCTGCCCTACGCTGCTCCATTCCTTCATCCCCCCGCAGCCCGAAATGCAGGATCTTAGGGAAGCGAGAAGGAAGGAGACAGCAGGTGGCAGGAGTTAGCTGCGAGCCGCCACCGGCCCTGGCCCTGTGCAAAGCTGTGCCTGAGCCACGGTAATGAGCAGACAACGGCGAGCCAGGAAAAATCATTGTAAAACACAGCGAGGCTCCGTGAGTCACCCTGCAAACAAAGAGAATTCATAGCAGCAACCCCCAGCTGCTCAAATGCTGCAGCGTTACTGTAACAGCTCCAGGATTAGAGAATCTCCTGAGCTGGAAGGACCCACAGGGATCATCGATCCAGCCCCGGCCCTGCACAGACACCCCAAAATCCCACCCTGGGTACCCCTGGAGCGCTGTGCAAACCCTCCTGCAGCTCTGGCAGCCTCGGGGCCGTGCCCATCCCTGGGGAGCCTGGGCAGTGCCAGCACCCTCTGGGGGAAGAACCTTCCCCAAAATCCAACCTAAACCTCTCCTGGCACAGCTGCAGCCGTCGCCTGGCTCCTGTCCCTGTCACAGAGAGAATAAATTGGTGCCTGCCCCTCGGGAGAAGCTACAGACCCTGGTGAGTCTCCCCTTCAGTCTCCTCCAGGAGGAACAGGCCAAGTGCCCTCAGCAGTTCCACATATTTCCACTCCAGACCCTTCACCAGCTTCAGGAACCGATGTCCCTGGATTAGCATTTCCCACCAGGAGTCATGGAAATTTTGCCAAAATTTGGCAAAAAATTGAGAAACAGGAATGCGCCATGATCTGGATGCAGTTCAGCCATTTGAGTACTCATTGCCAGTCAAGTGGTTTCCATGAGAGCCACAGAGCCCCACAGTTTGCTCTGGAGTATGAAACACAAACACATTTCAGCCCAGCAGACCAGGCAGGCTCAGGGATTTTTGGTTATGTTGGGAATCTACACTTCTCCCAAGGATGAGAGCACTGACTCTCCAAGCAGCTTCCCCATCTGCTTTGCCTTCCCAGAGTAATTCTCTGGGAATTACTCTCCATCTAACTACAGTACCACCTTTATGACATCAAATGTTTCCAAAATATTTCCAGAGGTTTGGGCAGACTTTGTTAATTATAAAGCTCCTTTTTGAGCTTCATGAATCTCACCAAGACACCCCTCAGGTTTCTTAAAACCATAAACAAGGAAAAATGCTGTTCCTTCCACTGCCTGGCTGCTCTCTAATGCTGTGCACCTGTTCCCCATTATCCAAACAGCTTGCTGCTTTTCCTAAATAATCTTCCATGTGGAAAGGGCTGTGCTTGGAACCATCAGCACTTAATGGCCCAGGATGGGACACATGGAGCAGGGCTCAGGGCTCCCTGGGGTGACAGCTCCCAGCTCCACGGGTGTTACTGACCTTCCTCCCCTCCCTTCTCCCACTTAGGGAACGCTCTTAAGGAGCTTTTCAAAGCTCAAATCCCCCTGCTGGGTTTGTCCCTCAAGTGGCTCCTGACTTTTTTATCCAGGTGAGGCCCCACCTGCAGAGCTGTCCCAGCCCTGGGCTCCAGCTTCAGCAGGACCTGAGCTGCTGGAGAGCCCAGAGCAGCCCCCGGAGCTGCTGCAGGGCTGGAGCCCCTCTGGAGCCGGGCTGGGAGAGCTGGGGGGGCTCAGCTGGGGAGGAGAAGCTGCAGGGAGAGCTCAGAGCCCCTGGCAGGGCCTGGAGGGGCTCCAGGAGAGCTGCAGAGGGGCTGGGGACAAGGGACACAGGGACAGGACACAGGGAATGGCTCCCAGAGGGCAGAGCTGGATGGGAGATTGGGCAGGAATTCCTGGCAGGGAGGGTGAGGAGGGGCTGGGATGAATTCCCAGATTTGCTGTGGCTGCCCCTGGATCCCTGCAGTGCCCAAGGGCAGGGTGGACACTGGGGCTGGAGCAGCCTGGGACAGGGGGAGGTGGCCCTGCCATGGCAGGGGTGGAGTGGGATGGTTTCTAAGGTCCCATGGAAGCCAACCCAGTCTGTGGTTCCATGATCCCACAATGTCCAGAGCTCAGTGTCCCCACACCAAGCCTGCAGCCCCTCCCAGCGCTGTCACAGCTGCCTGGCACAGGAACCCAGCAGCACTGACTGAAGTGTTTGTAACAGAAGCTGTCAGCTGCTGCTAAACACATCATTAAGCCTCTGCATGTATCCAAAAGCAAAAATATGTGTTTACTTGACTTTGTCTTCGCTGAATAAAACAGTTCAAGGCCAGGTTGGAGCAAACTGGGCTGCTGGGAGGTGTCCCTGCCCTTGGCAGAGGGTGGCACTGGATGGTCATTAAAATCCCTTTCAATCCAAACCATTGTGACTTTAACTCACTCTCTGTTTTTGTTCTCCTGCTCAATGGGTCCAACAGGGGCAGAATAACCAAAGCCCCTGCCCTGCTCACACCTGGAGCCCAAAACAGACCTGAGAGCTGCTGCTGCTCCCCCTGCACCCCAACTGCACCTTCAGCAGTGCCCCAAGATAAAAATGAGTCTCCAGAGCCCTCCCAGCTCTCAGAACTCACCCAGCAGCAGCCTGAGGAGGCTCCTGGTTTGCACAGCAAATGTCAGGGATTGTATCCAGCACCGTGCTGGGCTGCAGCAGCCACCAGGAGATGATTGGAAAAGTACAGCAGGAGGTAAAAATGAGTTTGGATTCTCTCTTAGCATGATGGATTCCAAAAATCTTAATCCTTTTCATGTTTACTACAGATAAGCAGCTCGACATTATCCTGTAACAAGTGAACATCATGGGGTTGTTTAAGTCCCCCAGAGAAGGAATCCTGAGTGCTAAAATCCAGTTGCTGTTTTTCCAAAGGTACATCCTGAGCTATTTCATCCTCTCCCAACGGTTCTCTGCCATTAATCTTTGGAACATGCAAGGCACAGTCAAACACAGCAGACACCCCACCTCTATTTTTACTTCCAGAGCTTGGAAAGACATATGGATGTGAGCGTGATCATTCCCAACAGGAGCAGCAATGCCATTTCCTAAGGGCTTTTTCCTCCTGAAATATTCCAGCTAACAACTGATGGAGCAGTTGCTTCCCTTCCTACCCAGCTAAGGTATAACAAGGCATGACTGGCACAGCCTGCCCAGAGAAGCTGTGCCTGCCCCAGGATCCCTGGAAGTGTCCAAGGCACCTGGGATAGTGGAAGGTGTCCCTCCCCATGCCCACGATGATCTTGAAGGTCCCTCCCAATCCAGAATATCCCAGGATTCTGTGACACCGCTCCCTGTGCAGCTCTGCTCCCCTCCAGGTGTTCCTGCACCACCCACAGCTCAGCAGGACCAAACCCCCAGCACGAGCTGTGCTTTTGCTGCATGGAGGAACCCAGCTGAGTCTCCCCAGGGGAAATCTGCCTCTTTTCCCAGCTGGGCAGTGCTGGGGTGGCCTGCAGCCAGCGGGGCAGGTGGCACAGGGACAGCACGGTGCTCCAGACACGGGATTTTGGCAGCACCTGCTCTGTGACACGCTGCTGGCCCACGGGGCAGTGCTTATCCCAGCCTGGCCTGGCTGCTCTGTCTGTTCAGCGTCACTTCAGCTTCTCCAGCTTTCCCAGCTCCAGCCAAGCCCTGCAGCCTTTCTCAGACTGTCTCTCCCAATCCACAGCAGGAGGAGGCTGCCTGCGGCGGCCTGGCTCGTGTGACAGGGACACTGGTGTCTTCTGGTGGCACTCCAGGACACCTTCCAGCCCTTCTGCCTCTGGACAAACCTTGATCCCTACCCAGAACCAGCAGGGGGAAGATAATTCCACACAGCAAGTGGGAACACGGAGTCCAGGCTGCCTTTTCCCCACTGGGATATTACTGGCAACAGAAGGGGAATTCCAGTCCTCTATTCCCTCTTTTATTGATGAATCTTCAAGTATCTCCTACCTCTCTTTAGTGCAATCTGCACTTAACTCCCTGCCCAAGCCTTCAGCAGGGTCTCAGGGGTCCCATCCACCATGAGCTCTGCTTCCAGCACACAGGAAAGCATTCCCGGATCCGCACGGAGCGTCAGGAGGCTGCTGGCCAGAGCCAGGCTTCATTCCATCCTGCCCTTAAACACAGGATCCTGGCCTGACTCCAGAGGCACTTTGGCCTTTTCAAGCAGGGGGAAGAAGCCCTGAGCAGCTTCATTCCATCCAGCCCCACTTCACAGAGCTCCTCTCATCTGCTCTCAGCCACACTGGAGACAGGAACAAAGTGACAGCCGTGGTGACAACTTACAGACCCCACAGAGTTTCCATTTCACCTGGGCTGAACAGGCAGCCTTTGAGGTGGAAGATTAACACATTTCCTGCACTAATGTTTTAAATTCCCCCCAGCCCTTCCATGGTATCCAGAAGTCCAGCCATGGGTGTGTGGAGAGCTGCTGCGCTCAGAAATGCATCCAGCCTTTCCACTTGATTCATGGAATAATTATTTGACCTGGTTTTTGGATTTATCTCCATAATTGGGATCCGTGGAGCCTGTCAGCAAAAAGACAGTGAAATGTCCTAAGATGGTATTCAGATCATTAAATCCTTTGGAGACTCGGCCTTTAACAATAATTAATCCAGTTGGGTACATTTCAGCAACATTTTCCTTGCTTCACATCTCTCAAATGCCTGCACTCTTCATCTCTTCTATCCACGGGAAAGGACACTGAGATAGCAAATGTCAGAGCCCATGGATGTGATTCCAAGGGCAATTGTTTTTAGAGCTCTCATTGATCATTTTGGGGCCAGCAGAAGCTCAATGCAAAAGTTGCCTCATCCAAATCATGAGCATCTGCCACCTGCTGCTGTTAGAGGAGAAAATGTGAAAGATGGAAAATCCCGGCCCTTGGCACAGGGTGTTTGCTCAGTCTGAGGGGTTTGGCACGTGGATGACAGGGATGGTTGGGAATGGCACTTGGGGAGTCACCAGTGCCACAGGCAAAGGCCACCAAAGGAAACGGGAGCTTTGTGCTAAAGGACAACAGTGGTGTAAAAACAGGAGGGGATAAAATGGACAGGAATAAACTGAGGTTGGAAATCAGAGGGAAATCTGTGCCTCGAGAGCAGCCAGAGCACTGAACAGCTTTCCCGTGGGAGTGATGGGGGTAAACACCAACTTGGTGTTATTCCTGGTGGGATTAATAGTGTAACTCACAGAACATTGCTCCAGGGAGATCCTGCAGGGCCCAAAGGGGCTCCAGGGGAGCTGCAGAGGCACTGGGGACAAGGCATGACAGGACACAGGGAATGGTGGCCCAGTGACAAAGGTTAGATGGGAGATTGGGCAGGAATTGTTCCCTGGGAGGGAGGAGAGGCCCTGCACAGAATTCCCAGGTTTGCTGTGGCTGCCCCTGGATCCTGGCAGTGCCCAAGGCTGGGCTGGACACTGGGGCTGGATGGAGATTGGGAAGGAATTCCTGGCTGGGAGGGGCTGGGATGGAATTCCCAGATTGGCTGCCCCTGGGTCCTGGCAGTGCCCAAGGGCAGGCTGGGCATTGGGGTTGGATGGAGATTGGGAAGGAATTCCTGGCTGGGAGGGTGGGAGGGGCTGGGATGGGATTCCCAGATTTGCTGTGGCTGCCCCTGGATCCTGGCAGTGCCCAAGGGCAGGCTGGACACTGGGGCTGGAGCAGCCCGAGACAGTGGAAGTGTCCCTGCCAGGGCAGGAACGGGATAAGCTTTAAGATCCCTTCCAGCGCAAACCATTCCACGATTCCACAATTCTGTGAAATGCCCAGCCCAGCTCGGGCGCAGGCAGAGCCAGGGAACACAAAGCCTGCCAGCCCAGACAGTATTTCCATAAATTTGCATTTTTCCTGAGGCCAGTGAGGCGGAAGGGACCCTTCAGCAGGAGGCGGCAGGGACAGCTCTGCATGCCCACGCTGCCTCCCCTCCTCCTCGGGCAGCTGCAAAACAAAACGGGGGAAAAGAGGGACGAGTTCAACCCCAGATTTTAATTTTCTGCCGTTAAATCACATGGCCTGCAACGAGCTTTAATCACTCAGGACAGCAAACTGGATTTAGCAGAAGGAAAAGCTTCTCCAACGTGGAGAGAAGTCAGAGGTGGTGAGCAGCAAGAGCAAAACCTTTTAAAGGAATGACTGTGAGGTCAGAAATCCAGGCAGGGCAAAACTCCTGCAGCACATTTCATGTGGTCTGTGCCAAATGGTGGGGTCAGGCAGCAAATCAAACCCTCTTGGGATGATTTTGCTGATGTGAAAACAGATAGAGCGCTGCTGGCACCTCAAATATCATTTAATAACACTGTTAATGTTCCCTAGACCTGCAAATCTTCTCCAGACCTGCTCCAGGGCTCATTTTGATCTTCCTTAATTAATGATCCTTTAGAAGCTCTGTTTCATGTTGCAAATCACTCTCTGGAATCACTGTTTTGGAGCCACTTCCTCCAAACCATAAAGCTTTTCAAAAGAAATAAGAGATGCGGGGGCACTGAGCAAAATCAGCCCAAAACTAAAATCTGAAACAAGTCATCAAGTCCAGGAGCATCAAACAACCCAACAAAGCAGCCACAGCCACTTGGAAATTTGGAATAAATACGAGCAGAGCACTTGCTACGATTAATTACTGCTTAATTACACAGAAGGTGAAGTTTGCAGTGTGAGTAAGCACAAATGTGTGGGCTTGGCACAAAATCATTGTATCTGATTGCAGTTAAAGCTTCACCCCTGAGCTAACAGGAATTGAGCCATCCTGGGTGTTTTAGGGTATTGATAAAGGGTATTGAGAAAGGATTTGACCTGAGCTAATGAAGAATGAGTGGGCAGAGGTAATCGATGGCCAAAGTGGATCCATTTAAAAATATTGACTCACTGTGTGCTAACATTTGGTGTGGTGAGACCTGTGGAGAGGTGACACTGAGGGAGCAGGAAGAGATGTTTGAGTTCACTGATGGAACACAGGAGAGAAAAATACCTGAAATTACTGAGGATTTACTGAAAACACCTGAAATTAGTGAGAAAAACACCTGAAACTGGTGAGGAGCTGCTGGAATCTATGGTGCCAGACCTTCAGTGCCACAGGACGAGGAGCAATGGCCATAAACTAAAACACAAATTCCACCTGAACATGGGGCAGAGCTTCTTTACCCTGAGGGTGGCAGAGCCCTGGGACAGCTGCCCAGGGAGCTCTGGAGATCTCCCAAACCCACCTGGGTGGGGCACAGCTCTGGGTGGCCCTGCCTCCAGCAGGAAGCCATCTCCTTTTGTCCTTCTGGGGCCAGCCCGGGGCTCTCAGGTCAGGAGATGTTTGTGGCACCCTGTGGATGTTCCTGGGGCTGGCTGCTGGCCCTGACAGCCCCTGGGAACCATCAGCACCCAGAGCCAGGCTGAGAGGCAAACAAGGGATTCTCCTGATATCCCTCAGCCAGGACCCAACGTGACACTCTCTATTAATACCCCGCTGTCACCCAGCACAACAGCTGAGCCAGGGGACAGCAAATGCCACACAGATAGCCAGGGCCTGCTGGAGATCATGTGAGGAACAAACAGGATAAGGAGAGGGCAACAAAAACCTCGTGTCAAAGGCTCCTGTGCTGAGCACTCGGCCCAGAGCTGGGGGCTCTGCCTCCTGCCAAGGTGCTGCTGTGTTTGGGCAAGGGAGGCTGTGCAGGCTTCAGGGGCAGGAGTGAGGGGGGCAGGACTCACCCTGCTCAGCTGAGGATTTATTGCTGCTCACAACAGTTCATGGTGGCTTTTTACTGTGCTCTTGCAAGGAATCTTCTCTGGGATTGAATCTAAACCCATCAGTGCTTCTCTGTGTGCTGTTAACTCGCCACAACCCCAAATTCTGGCTCAATTTGTACCTGCAGTGAGCAAAGGCACGAGAAACCCCAATCCCTTTTCGTGAGGGGAAGCACAAAGCCACAGACACAGCCTGAGAACATCACCATGGCCACAGGTGCCTCCTGTCCCCTGTGACTGCCCTGAGGTGGCAGAGAGGCAGCAGTGCCACCTCAAGCACAGGTGCTGAGGGCAGCTCCTCTCGGGCTGATGGAGCAAAGCTCCCTCCAGGAGCAGGACCTGAAACCTGGGTGCCTCCAGGACATCCAGAGCTGGCCTCTCTCCTACAGCACAGCAAGTGAGTGGAGTAGAAAACAGCCCAGCTCCTGATTGAGAGGAATGGATGAGTTAATAAAGGCTGGTACTTCATCCCAGCAGAGCCTCCTGCAGCGCTCCTTCCTCTCAGCAGCTCCACAATCATCTGAATGGATCCCTGCACTTGAACCTCTTCCCTGCTCAATGGAGCCATTGAAGCCCAGAATAGCTGGGCTGCCTGGGCTGCATCCTCACAAGAGGATGAGATTCTTGCTGCAGTCTAAGAAAGAAAAATCACTTAGCACAAATCAGCTCTTTTAAAACCACTGATTAAATAGATATTCACAAGCCAGAGCACAATGGTTTGGATGGAGCCATTGCAACCATTACACAGCTCCTCATTCATGCCCAGGAGAGCTCTTCCTTTGCTTCTCTAGCAACAGGAGAGAAAATGAAGCCACGGAAAAGATATTAAATTGCATAAAAACAGGTGACTGGCAAATTTACAAACTTGGAGAAGCAGAGAGAGACAGGAATTGGGCTGGCACTTCTGGCTGCCACTGTCCCCAGCTGGGAACCTGGAGCCCTGCAGCACATCTGAGAAATCCCACCTCTTGTGAAGGGAGGATGGAATTCCAGCGTTTATTGAAGGGTTACATGAGGGGCTGGTCAATAGTCAGAAACTCCATCTCTTGCTCTATAAAGATCCAAGGGGCTGCTGCAGGGCTGGAGCCCCTCTGGAGCCGGGCTGGGAGAGCTGGGGGGGCTCACCTGGAGAGGAGAAGCTCCAGGGAGAGCTCAGAGCCCCTGGCAGGGCCTGAAGGGGCTCCAGGAGAGCTGCAGAGGGGCTGGGGACAAGGGACACAGGGACAGGACACAGGGAATGGCTCCCAGTGCCAGAGGGCAGGGCTGGGTGGGATTGGCAATCAGGAATTGTTCCCTGGCAGGGTGGGGAGGCCCTGGAATGGAATTCCCAGATTTGCTGTGGCTGCCCCTGGATCCCTGCAGTGCCCAAGGGCAGGCTGGAGCAGCCTGGGACAGGGGAGTGTCCCTGCCAGGGCACAGCAGGGACAGGATGATTCCGTGGGATGCTCCCCCTGCTGTGGATCCCTGCGGCCCCAGCCCCTCCCAGCCTGGATGAAGAGCTGACCTTTGTCTGCCTCACACAATTCACCCTCCCCAGCTGCCAGCTCAGATCTCATGGAAGGTGACAATTTCTTAGAGCTTTGACAATTTCCTGTGTTTCCTCAGGAAAACATGGTTGGGTTTTCTTCTGCCAGAATCCACTTTTTAACACTTTTAATCTGAAATAAACCCATCATTTTCTATCTGTCATCAGCTGGGCTTTCTTTCCTGGAGTTAAACTGATCTGGGAGAGGAGCAGTGAGGACAGAGGTTAATGGAATAATTCTTACACTGCACAATTTGGATGCAGCAAAGCAAAAGGGGGTCAGCTTGTTCTTCCAGCCTCCACTCCAAACAATCTAATGTCTTTATGGATGAAAAATGTCGGCAGCCTTTTGTGATCTTTGGGAAACTGGGACATTCAATACAGCCCCACTTCGAGCCTTCACTCACACACCTCGATTCCTTCAGCCAATATTTATTCTCTGCATTTTCCAGAGAGTTCTTTGATGCACTTAAACTGAGAGATCCAAACAGAGCATCTCCTTCAGTGCCACCAGGAAATCTCTGTCCCCACGAGTGTCCCCAAGTGCCGAGAGCTGGGATCAGCTGCTCTCTCCAGTCCGGTGCCCACAGGATTCCTCCAGCACCAGGACCGAGCTGGGATCACACAGAGCCCTGGAATCGCGGCTGCTCCTGGCCCGGGGCCACCAGGAAAGGTTTGTTCAGAAGATTTTGGTCCCCAAACCAGCCTCAGCTCAAAGTGAGTCCCTGCCCCGCTCTGCAAGGCTCAGCTCAGCCGCCAAACTGATTTTCGCTGGCGTCAGGCTCCAGCCTCGCCGTGAATCCACTCCCGGCCCCGGGGCTTTGGCGGAGCCGGGAAGCGCTGACGGGTTTGGGAATTCTCCTTTTAGCTGACACAGGGGTGTTGGAAGAAATTCCTGCCTGCACTTCCTCCGCCTGCCCTCAGGATCTTTCCCCGCGGGTTTTTCCGGTAAAGTTTGTTCGGGGCTCAGCCTGCCCTGCTCCCATCCCCCGAATTCCATCCAGCCCAAAGTTCAGCAGAGGCCAAGGAATGTTCCAGGGGTTCTGGAGCTGGGACACGGAGCCACTGAGCCCATGGCTGGGAGAAGGGACTCGCAGAGGTAATGGTCCCCAAAAAACCAAGAGTGAGGATCAGGGATGCTGAGGCCATTGGGAATGGGATGCCTCATTCCTTATCCACCTGGGATATTGGGGAATTCCTCCATGGAAAGGTTTTCCAGGGGTGGCTCATTCCTTATCCACCTGGGACATGGGGAAATTCCTTCATGGAAAGGTTTCCCAGCCCTGGCACAACTGCCCAGGTGTCCCCATCCTTGGAAGGATTTAAAATCCCTGTGGATGTGGCACTTGGGGACGTGGGGAAAGGTTGGAGTCGATGGTCTGAGGGGGCTTTTCCAACCTAAACCACTCCATGATCCTACATGATGTTGGGAAAAAAAAAAATCTAATTTGAAACAGGCAAGAGGAGCTGGAATGATGCACCTGAGACAGACCCATTCCATCACTGCCTTCATACTTTGAATTAACCTCTCCTTCCAAACTCATTGCTAAACCATCTTTAAATGTCTCTTCCTAAGGGAGTGATAAAAATTGACCAGCAAAGCCCAAACAGAGCATAGAATAAAGATTAAAGCCGAATTATCCACGATCAGTGCAAAAATAATAGCCTTCCCTAAGATAACTGGACACTAAAATGTGATTTAGAGCTTTCCAAAAGCTCTGCCAGCTCACCCTCTGTGTGACTTTTGGAATCCTCAGGCTGTGATGAGTTTATAGCACAGTTCTGAGATTATAAATGGAAGGATGTGGCTTTTTTCTCTTTTATTGGGGATTAAAATGAAGAAATATTTATCCAACCCCTCAGCAAAGCACGAGTGGAGCCTGTCAGGAGGCAGCACTTTGGTGAGGTTCAGCAGATCCCCGATTCCCTGCTCTTGGCTCTCCTGAAGGAGCAGGACCCTGGTTCCACCGAGCGCCAGGGAGGAGGGAGTGCTTCCCGCAGGGCTGGAAGGGGCACGGCAGGCTGGGAACGCTGCTCCAGAGCCCCAGGGGCTGCGGGAGGCACCGGGAGCATCCCCAGCTCCCGTTCCAGGAGCCTCGGGGAGGGTTTCACACCCACTTCCCTCTCTTTCTTAGGAAAAAGGCTTTGCCAATAATCTTCCTCTCACTTCGGGAGTGGCGGGGGTGCTTTTCCTGGGATGAGCTGCTCCTGGAAACAAGGACAGCTGGGGGAGGGCAGCACCCCCTCCCTAAAAACTCCTGGATCTCCTCATCCCTCTCTGGGAAGAGCCAGCATTTGGGAGGCGTAAGGACAACTCTAACAGCTCCAGATGCAGCCTTTATCCCACCCAGAGAGAACTCCCACATGGAATTCCCCTCCTGGCAGTTTCCAAGACCAGATGATTTCATCCCAAACATTTGTTTATAAACTTCCAAACCAGTAAATGACGAGTGAAACAGTTTCACCAAGAAAAAAAAAAAAAAGAAAAAAGAAAAGAAAAGGTGGAGTTTGTGCAAACCCATCCCTGCTAAAGCCAAACAAAACATAAACAAGGGAAGATCAAATCTCCCCCTTCTCCTCACATTAACTCATTCCTAAGATTTCATTTGAAAATCCAGGAGTGCGCTGCGAAGATTTCGTAATTACAAACCAATAAAAGAAATCATCCAGGAGGAATAATTACATAATTCCTAGCTGAACTGGCTGCTCAGAAGAATTCACAGCCTGGAAGAGCCGTAATAAATAGCTCCTCATCTCCTGGCTGCCGCTGCAGCTGATGAGTCACGGCTGCTCCCGGGATCCGAGCCCAGAATATCCCGCTCCTGTGTGTGCTGCATGGCGAATCGGCCAGCAGGGGCTCGCGGCCGAGCCCGGCAGCTCCGGGCTCCAAAAACAAAGCGGGCAGCTTTTGGAATGTGGGGAATGGGAATGGGTCACTGGAATGCAGGGAATGTTTCACTGGAATGCAGGGATGGGGATGTTTCACTGGAATGCAGGGATGGGGATGTTTCACTGGAATGCAGGGATGGGAATGGTTCACTGGAATGCAGGGATGGGAATGGTTCACTGGAATGCAGGGATGGGGATGTTTCACTGGAATGCAGGGATGGGGATGTTTCACTGGAATGCAGGGATGGGAATGGTTCACTGGAATGCAGGGATGGGAATGGTTCACTGGAATGCAGGGATGGGGATGTTTCACTGGAATGCAGGGATGGGGATGTTTCACTGGAATGCAGGGATGGGA
>VZUI01041615.1:0-12559 GCA_013401135.1 Cettia cetti | reverse complement strand
CTGTCCAGCCTGGCCTTGGGCACTGCCAGGGATCCAGGGGCAGCCACAGCTGCTCTGGGCACGCTGTGCCAGGGCCTGCCCACCCTCCCAGGGAACAATTCCTGACCAAGATCCCATCCAACCCTGCCCTCTGGCTGTTGGAAGTCATTCCCCTTGTCCTGTCCCTCTGTCCCCTGGCTGATAAGAGACATTTTATCCTGGGAAGGTTTCACTCATAACTAATTTTTGAAAGCTGCTGTAATTCAAACAGGTAGTGAGTCAGCAAAACCCTTAATTTTTGGTGTGCACAGGATCAGACTTGATGATCATTCTTGGCCATAAAACTTGTGGAATACTCTCTCCTGCTGGAAAATCCTGGTTTGCAGCACTATTTCTTCATGCCAGGTAGGTTCTTCCTTCCCCTCAGCCCAGGCAGCAGCTCCCATGTCCCATTTGGCCAACTCTGTACCAAACCCTGCAAGTGCACCTTGGAAAGCCGAGCCAGAACTGAAATGTGAGAATGAAAAGGAAGTTTTTTGGCAGGCAGCCTTCCCACATGAAAGGATTTGGGATGGCTCTGGAGGCAAGTTGAGAGGTCAACCTCTGTAAGGCCAGGGGCTGTGCCAGGCCCAACATTCCCCCAGTAGCTGCCCAGTTTAAACCCAACCAGCTGACAAAGCCCGTGGGCTGCAGCAGCATCCCAGCCCTGCCCTGTGACAACCAGAGAAGATTTCCTGGCATTCATCTCTTTTATTCAGTTGGCCACTGCTTTTTTCCCCCCCAGAAGCAAAACTGGCCCCCAGACAAATCTGTGGCAGGGTACATTACAAAGCCAGGAACATTAAAAGGAGCAAAAGGAAAGCCAAATTGCTTGTGGAAATCAAGATTGCTTGGATTTTCTTTTGCCATGGGAAGGCAGAGCTCTCTGTGCTGCGAGTGATTCTTGGTTTGAGGACAAACAGTTCAAAGATTGCCAGAAATAAGGACTGTGGACAGAATTTTTTACTCTATTATTATATTTTTAAGCAGCTCCAGTTGTAAAACTGCATCCCTGGAAGGTGGAGGAAGGCTTCCAAAGTTCACTGACTTCCCAACCCTGACAGGGATTCTCCTGATAATGGCACAGCAGGTCCACAGTGGCAAAGCCTAATTGACAAAGATCAAAATCTAATTTGGATAACACCAGGAGCCGAGGGGGTCATGCTCCAAATAGTGCTTGAGCCACAACCAGCAGTGTTTGTCATTTCACGGGGAAAATGCAAAAAAGATCATTCCAGGTCCCCAAATGAGGGAGATGCCAATAATATTGAAAAGCAGACGCAGGAAGAAGCCTTGCTCCTGAGGGTACAATTACCAGGGCTGTGATGTGAAATGATAAGAAAATATTAAGTAGATTTTAATGTTGTAACAAAGGGTGGCCCTGCACTGGGCATTGGAATAGGGGAGGAAGATCCTTGGGGCATCCAGATGAAAAATAATACAAGTGTAGCTATTAGCAGAGCATTTCATGCCAGTGAAATTCCTCTTTGGGAGGAATATCTCCTTACCTGGAATATAGGTCACTTTTCCTCGGAAGAAGCAGTTATTATTATTATCTATTAATTCCTTGAAAGGAACTAGACTCACCTGGTCCATGGCTTGAAATTAAAAAAAAAAACCAAACCAAAACCATCTGCTGTTTTGTAGGATTTTTCCATGTTTTCTGGGGTCTGGGGCATTTCAGTAGATGTGCTGTGTGCCCTGGATCCCAGCTCTGATAAACCAGGTTAGGATAACTGAAGGAAGGAAATCCTGATATTCACAGAGAATTCCTGAGGTGTTTTATGTGCAATTCCACCCCAAAAGTTAAAAATCTAACACAATATCCTATAAGATTTCTTTTTATATTCAGTGTAGTTTGCTGGCAATAAAGAGAAATTTTTGGTAAATTTTGAGCCCTCCTTATAATTTCTAATAAGTAAATGTAATATTTAACTCATCCATTTACTCTCTTGCAGCTTCTGTGGGATTTTATTCACTACTCACTTTTGCCTGTGAGTTGTATTTCATTTTACCATTTAAAATTCACAAATTACAGAAGAGAAATAATTTCATGACCTTCCTCTGCATTGGGACTGAATTCATGTAGATGCAAGTGAGTCAAGGTACTGCTGGCTTTTGGGACTGTGATAGTCATTGGAAAACGGAGAGTAAAAAGTTTTATAAAAGATATTTTAATGAAAAAAAAAGGAAAATTATTCCACAATGGACAGTGAGAAGGAGGGTGCTTGGAGGAAAATTGAGGCTGAGCTGTGAGGTAACTTGGGGTTGGAGTGGTGATCTGTTCATGTTCCATTTTAAGTTTATAAGGATTTAATGGGATTTACAAAAGTGGTGGAAATGCCTTTAGGAGCATGAGCTCCACTGCCTCAGTTTTCAAACACGGAGAGGAGCTCAAAGCCCAAATCTCGGCGCTTTGTCCTCCTGAGCAACTCAGGTGCTTTAGAAAACACAACCTCATCCTATCCCATTATAGGAAAAATAAATACTAACCCTATAAAAGAAAGCCAAGAGTCTCCTGCAGCCCCTGTGGCAGCACAGAGTTATTCAGAGCAGGGCTGGAAGGGCTGCAGGGAGCTGATTCCTGCCTCTGGCTGGCACTGCCAGCCTTGGCAAAGCTTGGCAAAGCTCCGGCAAAGGCGCCAACGCCGCTCCAGAGAAGCCTTTGGAGAGCAACAACTGCTCAGCACACGAGTTTGGCACATTCAGCAGCCCAGTCCAGCACAGAGGGAGGATTAAATGCTCCTCACACTGTTCCTGGGCAGGGCTTGCAGCTGCTGACAGGAGCTGATGGAAAAACGGCAACGCGGCTGCCTGGGCACCATCCCATCCGAGAGATGGCTTTTCCTCGTGCTGGCAATAAAAAACACCAAGGAAAAGCAGATTTTTACCTCTGTCTTCTCATGATCTCTGCATTTTTTCCTTGCTGGTTTCTCACAAACTGTAGGGTGATGGTCTACATGGCACAGGTTAGTGAGAGGTGGATTCTCAGTGTGATCTACAGCTTGTCGTGCTTGTCAGGGCACTGGCAAGACACAGAGATCCTTTTCATGACAAAAAAAATGAATGATTTTTATATCCTCAGAAGTGAAATCAAACCAATCCCATTAATTTCAATTAAAATGTTACCTGTCTCCAGCTGTCTCTTTTTTTTTTTTTTTTTTCCCCTCACCCTCAAAGACTGTTTGGGGATGGGAAAAATGAAATATTAATGCATTCTATAAATAATATGTGTGAGGTCCTCGGGGACACAGAACCCCCACATCATTAGTTAAATTGATCTTCCTCTTCAGTTTTGCAGGAAATTGGGGGGTTTTGTGGTTTAGTTTTCAGGCAAAGTGGTCAAACCTGGGTCCAGACTGCAGCAAAACCTTTCTTCTGGATGTTTTAGACATTGGACAATGTCACAAGTTTCAGGAGAGGTGCCATTAACCTGTAGTCATGCAATGAATTCTACCATGGAATTTTCAGGAGTAAGGAAGAACAAGATTGAGACTTTTAAGAAAGAATAGTTGTCAAAACACAGTTTGTTTCTGCTGCAGAAAATTCCCTGCAGGTCATGGTTACAAGGAGCTTCCTGTAAATCACAGAACCACAGAATGGTTTGGGTTGAGGAGACCTTAAGATCATCCAGTTCCAACCTCCCTGCTGAGGGGTTTGCTCTCCAAAGGCATTTTTTTGTGGAATTCTTGCAGACATTTTAAACACCTGTGACCACCCCATGGTGAGAGCAGCTTTGAACAAAGCAGGAGCTTCACCTGCTGCAGCTCCCTCTTGAAAATAAAGCACAGTGTGGTTCCTTCCTCCTTCCCTGGAATGCAGCAGAGGAGCTTTTTCCTTTTATTTTTATTTTTGTGTGCGTGTAATAACACAAAGTCACTGCATGAGCAACCAGCAATGTTTATTAATAGAGATCTCCAACTTTGGAGTCTTTGGTAAATTGAGAGCACACTGAGAAAGAATCTTATCGCTCGAATCGGAGGAAATCCATTTCCAAGTTGTCTGTTTTTCATCAAATTAAAATTAGTTTCATGGGAATATGAGGAGGTTTTTATAATTAGATAATGGAAATTTGCTTAGGTTATCTTCCACTTATTTGGGTGGAACATAAATAACAGGAATGTCACGTCACACCAGTGTTTACTCATCTAACTCAGCACAAATCCTGGGTCAAGCAAAAAAGATTTGGAAACATTTCAGTGCTTGTTGCTTAGAGACCATTTTTAACCACGGGAAGGATTTTGCTTGAATCCACGGCTGCAGAGTGAAAAATCTGAAAATTGCAGATTTTTGGAAAGGACCTCAAGGATCATCTTGTTCCAGCTCCCCAGACATGAGCAGGAGCATCTTCCACCAGACCAGGTTGCTCCAAGCCCTCAGGTGAATCATTCCCAAGAGTTATCCATCAACTGGGAGTGGTGTTCCCAATCCCCATGGCATGGAGAGATGGGATGGGGGATTATTTGGACATAGTTCTCATTTTCAACCAAACCAGTAATCAGTACATTTTGCTTTTGAACTTCTTTTTAATTTTAACTATTAGAATCATCACTTCTTTCTCCCCTCTTCGTGCCTGTATTGAATATTGGATCAACATGGTTTAGGTGAAAATTCCTGAGGTTTGGAGCCAATTCCAGTGGGTATTGGCAACGACTGGTGGTGTTAACCCTTCCCATTCCAGGATATGGTGTAACGGAGACAAAACATGACATCACATCCCTTCCAGACAACTGTGATGTCATATCCCAATTATCCCAACTGTTTTCCTCCTCAGGCATTCTAAAGTCCATTTTTCAGTCTTCTCACTTCTCTCACACACGGAATCCAAATCAATTAAAATCAAATTTCCAGCTGGCTGAAGTGGGTTTGCACATGTTCCCAGCAGGCACAGCTCTCCAAGGATGTTTGTGTGACCATTTCTTTCCAGGTATACTGGATTCATTGCCTGAAAACTAGGAAGTACCCTGATAGGAAGACTTCCCTCCTGAAAATGGCTGAGAGCTGGAATTCATACAGGGAAATCTTGCAGACCACAACCAACCAGTTCAGCTCTTTAAATAAAGGGAAAAAATTCTGCATCAGTGCCTGAAGAGACACTAAAATTAAAGAAAGCAGAGAAAGAGCATGTCCTGCATCATCATTTTCAGAGGAGCTGGAAATAAACATGTTTTACCAGATTTTAGGGAATATTCAACACCAGCCTGTTCACGCTGGGAAGACTGAAGAGCTTCCCCACAGGTTTTGCATAGTGGGAGCTGTAATTTCTTTTTTATCCCTATATCGAGTGTCAGGCTTTTATATATTAATCACTGATTGGTTTTGTCTTCCTTTAAGAAATGCAATCCCTGCAAACACATCATCCCTCGGTGCTCTCTGCACATGGAGAATGCAAAACCATCTTGATAAAGCATTGCTGCACTGGTGAAATCAGCTGGGGCACAGCTCTCACTGCCCCTCTGTGAATCTCAAAAATGAATATATTCCATAAGCTTCCCTCTCCCCTTCTCCAGCTTCTCTTTATTTTTTCCCCCTTGCCCTAAATTCCATGTGCCTGCCCTCAGGGTATGGGATTAGTGGGAGAAGTTTCAAGTTAACACCTACAGGCAAAGAATGTCCCACCCCATGTCCATGTGCTGTTCCTGAGGATCCCAGCCAGGAGATGCTGCAGGGAGCTGGTGGCACTTGCTGGGTTGTGACATCCCATGGTGTCCGAGTCCTTGGCACCAGCTTGAAGATCAAGGAATCACAAAATATCCTGAGTGGGAAGGGACTCACCAGGATCATCCAGTGCAGCTCCTGTCCCTGCACAGACACTCCAACAATCCCTGGGTGTCCAAAGGCTCCTGGAGCTCTGGCAGCCTTGGGGCTGTGCCCATCCCCTGGGGAGCCTGGGCAGTGCCAGCACCCTCTGGGGAGGAACATTTCCCTAAATCCAGCCTAACCCTGCCCTGGCACAGCTCCAGCTGTTCCCTCGGGTCACCAGAGAGCAGAGGTCGGTGTCTTCTCCTCCCCTTCCCCTCAGGAGGAATTGTAACTGCAGCCAGCTCTGCCCTCAGTCTCCTCTCCTGCAGATGAACACTCCAGGTGCCCTCAGCCGCTCCTCACACGGCTTCTCCTCAAGGCCCCTCCCCATCCTCGTTGGGACACTCCCTAACAGTTTAATGTCTTTTTTTATATTGGGGCACCCCAAACTACCCCAGAACTGGAGGTGAGGCTGCCCCAGAGCAGAGCAGGACAACCCCCTCCCTGGCCCTGAGCCCCCCAGGACAGGGATGCCCCCTCTGGCTCCAGGGCACTGCTGACTCAAAACCAACTCTCCTTCAGCCAGGACCCCCAGATCCCTCTCCCTGGCACTTCTTTCCAGCCTCTCATTCTGCAGTCTGTCCATAAATCCAGGGGAGTCCCACCCCAGGTGCAGAATCCAGCACTTTTCCTTCTTGAACTTCACGTGGTGGGTGATTTTTCATCCCTCTGATTTGTGGAGGTCTCTCTGCAGGACCTCCCTGCCCTCGAGGGAGTCAACAGCTCCTCCCAGGTTTAAAACATCCTCCCTCTAGCCAAAATCACCCTGGAAAACTGCTCCCTTTCTTCTTGCTGCCTTTAGAGACTTCCAGGCTGTTTGTGCTCCCTGTGCTTGTTTTGCTGCTGATCACGATGGACTCGTGATCATCCTGGAGAAGAATCCCACTGGTGCCTGTGTTCCCTTGTACACCTGTTTTGTGGCCCCCCAAGTTTTCTCTGGAGGAGCAAGAGCAGGATTATTTGCAGCCATTGCAGAAAGTTGCATTTCTGGTGTTATAACACAGCTGTCATCTCCCAAGAAATTACAATTATCTCTTCCGTAATTAGGACAAGTTTGGCTGAGATTCTGAGTCACTGGGAAGTTCAGTTCTGTCATTTAGCCCAGAATAGCTCTGTGGTTCCATAAATGTTTTCCCTACAGACTAAACCTCGAATTTATGATGAAGGTTAAAATCACTCCCGCTCCTGAAAGAACAGAAGAGGTGGGAGGGGTTTTTTTGGTGGTTTTTCCAGGGGTTGGACACCCAAACATCTGGCAAATGACCAGGTAAAAGAGGAATTTTAAAAACAACAACAGCAAAAAAATTATATAAGGAATAAAAATCTCATGCAAAAAAAATAGTGAAGGGCGGGATGAAATTCCAGTGTGATCTTCCAAAGCATAAATTAATAAATAAATACATTTAACCTCAGGTGGATTTCTTTGGAATTTCATTACAGAGACCAGAAATTCTTGCAGGTGACCTGGTGGGACAGCTGGTAACACATCTAACATGCCAGGCCTAGATGTCACCATCTTAAAAAGCAATGAAACAAACAAAAAAAAAATCAATATTTTAAACTGCTGAAAAGTCTAACCAATGCACGAGTCTCTAAGCAGAGGGGTAGAATCTGCTCATTACCTTAACTGATTAGGAGTGCGAAGTAGAATCTGCCTTAATTAGTGGCAACAAGCCCTTGTATAGAGGAAAACACCCCCAAATATGAGGTGTGAAATGCTGTCGTTGTCAGGGAGAATCCTCAATGCCAGAGGTAAGGAAGGAAATATTTGCTGTTTCTCTTGCTCCTTTCATTGTCTGTCAACTAAAACAGAGTTTCAGCGGGAAAGAGTGTGAGATTTCCAGCAAAAATTCACATTTGTGTTGTGGCTTTACAAAATAGGAAACGAATTAAAGTTAAATTTTTACTTCCTTGGGAGTCACAGCCACCTCCTGCACTTGCGTGTTGCATTTTGAGTCAACTGGCTGTAAGTCTTTTATTTATTCTTCAATCTTGAAGCTATAACACACTAAGTGGGGAAAAAAATCGGTTAAAATTTTGATGTCTCCTCCTTTTTTTCCTGTTTACAGCTAGAAAGCAAGTCATGTCGGTTTGGACATATTTAAAAAATTGTTTCAGTTAGTTTTGCTGGTAAATCTGAAGGTGCTCATGAAGAAAATCTAAAGTAGGTTTTTGACTGGAGAGAGAGAAAAAAATCACTAAGAAATATGACCAAGGTGTGGTTTGTGTACATTCCTGTGGGTAAATTTCTTCTCAGAACCCACCTGGCTCTTTTATTTTGGTTCAAGACTTCCCTCTGCTAAAGTTTGGCTTTGTTTTAGGAGCTGTTGGTGAACAGAAAATTTAACTTGGAAAAGAATAATGGAAGTTTTGGGAACTTTCTGATGGCTCATGTGCTCAGTGTGATGAACAGATGAATGACTGGGTGAATTTTCTTTGGCAAAGAGAGAAACAAAGTCACAAATGATACTCCAACTAAAGGAGAAATCTGTATTATTTATAGCTCTTTATGTCATTCCAGAGATGCAGAGAGACAGCTTTAAAAAACAAACTTACAAAGAAAAGGAACTAACACCTCTTTTAAAAATTGCTGCATCACATCTGAGCTCTTCCTATTTCTGATGTGCCATTCACCGGTGAGGAACACAGGGAAAGGTGCTGGAAGGGAGGCACTGTTTGAACAGATCTAATCATCAATAAGTAATTGTGTTTTAATTAAAATGTGTCATGTCATTCCGAGGGTCCTATATTACATGAGTATGAAAATGTATGACTGCATAATTCGGTAATAATTAGAATTACATTTTCCTAACTCTTAAATTAAAATGCTCAGCAATTAACTGCCTGATAAATCTCACTTTTCCATGTGTGGGGTTTTTTTTTTTTTTTTCCTTTCTATCTGGGAGTATTAAATAGTCCTAATTGCTGATTGCACATTCCTGGGCTGCTGGCAGTTTTGTGTTGTGTGTGTCAGATACAACTTCTCCAAGTATTGCTTTACTTTTTGCACATGAGTCAAAGGTGTTGCAAGCAACTTTTACTGATTGGGGAGCTCGTGAAGTGTCCATAAAATCAGGGTGGACAAGGACTTGGGGCAGGGATGTGTAATCCAGACACAGCTCTGAAATTGTTGGGTGCACTGCTTGTACCTTTTAGGCAAAATTTGTTTATGGAGATTTTCTGATTTTTATTGGTTTAGTGAATTCAGAAATTAATTCTCTCTCACTTTCATAGCTTGGCATGGTGGCACTTCTTGATTTAGAAGACAGAATCCCTAATCCCTGAGGTTGGAAAAGCTCTCTCAAATTTAGTCCAAGCGTTTCCCCAGCACTGCCCTACGTCCCCAAGTGCCACATCCTCATGGATTTTAAATCCCTCCAGGGATGGGCACTCCAGACTTCCCTGGGCAGCTGTCCCGGGGCTGGGCAAACCTTTCCATGACAAAACTTTCCCTGCTGTCCCCCCTGGCCCAGCCTGGGGCCGTTCCCTCTCTCCTGTCCCTGTCCCTGGGGGCAGAGCCCGACCCCCCCGGCTGTCCCCTCCTGGCAGGAGCTGTGCAGAGCCACCAGGGCCCCTGAGCCTCCTCTGCTCCAGGCTCAGCCCCTGCCCAGCTCCCTCAGGAATCCTCCAGCCCCTTCCCAGCTCCCTCAGGAATCCTCCAGCCCCTGCCCAGCTCCCTCAGGAATTCTCCAGCCCCTTCCCAGCTCCCTCAGGAATTCTCCAGCCCCTTCCCAGCTCCTTCAGGAATTCTCCAGCCCCTTCCCAGCTCCCTCAGGAAATCTCTACAGCCCCTTCCCAGCTCCATTCCCTGCCCTGGCCAGCTCCAGCCCCTCCAGGGCTCTCCAGAGCTGCCCCGGGATCCCAGGGGGTCCCTCAGCAGGGCACAGCCCAGGGTCCCTCAGCCTCCTGCCCCCCCAGGCTCCCCTGGGTCCGTGTCCAGCCCCCAGGGCCTCTCCCAGCTGTCCCCTCTGTCCCTGCTGGGAGCATTCATGGTGTCACCCAGGGCAGGACCTGGCACTCGGTCCTGTTGACCCTCACCCCGCTGGCATCTGCCTGTCACCACAGGGTGGCAGATCACTGCCACTGCCTCTTGTCCCTGTGCAGTGGGAGATAATATCTGAGAACTGCCCGTAGTTCCTGTAGCCCAAGCAGCGCTAACGTGCCGTGAAGTGCCCAAACAAGGGCCCAAATGAGGAGGGATCCGGTGATGTTACAGCCTGATTGCCAGCAGCCAGCTTCATTTTCTGTCTGACTGCACAGCAGCGTGGGGTGCAGCATCCATCCGTGTTCCTGTCAGCTCACACTGCGCTTCCAGTATCGCTCGCAATGCCCCAGGCAAGGACGAGCATTAATCTCCATGAGCAGGGAGCTGGGGATGGAGTGCCAGCAGCAGGGTGGCCAAGGGGCAGGGGCAAGGTCTGCAGGCTGAGCAGCAGCTCCAGCCCAGCCCTCAGTGACAGCCAGCAGCAGATCTGCAGCGACACAGCTCCTCCCCAGCCCGCAGCCCAGCCCTCCCAGAGCTCGCCCAGTCCTGCGCATGCTGCTCCCCTGTCCCAGCCATCCCTGCTGTCCCAGGACTCTCACACTGCTGGAGAACCGGCCAGACTCTGTTCCCCAGCTCCACATCTCCACATCCAGCACACCCAGCAAACGCCAGGGCTGGGGAGGAGCTGCAGCCCCTGCACGGGAGCAGCTCAGCCAGTGCCAGGCAGGAGGAGGCTTCAGACAGAGGCACCAAACTCACGCAGCTCCTCAGACACAGGGAGCTCTCAGCAGCCAGGGTGGGAGCCAGCAGCTTTCCCAACCCCAGCACCTCTCCTCTCCAGCAGGAACAGTAGTTCCCTTCTGATTTCACAGGCAGAAGGGCACTTTGGGGTTTCTGGAGGAAACCCTCTCGTTGGTGCTGCTGTTTCTGCACACCCTCTTCCCCAGATCAGCACCTATTCTGAAACGCGTTACCTGGCTTCCTTCTTCAAAGTAAGTTCCCTTCCCTTGAAGCATTTCACCTTCCTGTACAAAAACCCTCTGCCATAAAGGAGCCTTTGGTGTAGGGCTCATTAGTAAGCTCAACTCTTCCCCGCTGCTTCCCACGTCTCTGGGATCCCTGGAGAGAACAACTTTGCTTTGATTAGAGGGGAAAACATCTTCTCTTTCAGTTTATGTCAGAAACCCAACACTGAGTTTGGGATGGGGACGTGGTACTCGTGCATGCAAGGAACGGAGAGGTTTGTACAGGATGGAGTGAAAGCAAAACCAGCTCCAAAGGAAACTGGGCTGCCAGAGAGCACTCAGCAGCACGGCCCAAGCAGGGCTTTCCAGCTCTGCAGGGGAAGGTGCTCTCCAGGACCCTCTAGCTGGCATCATTTCACTGGCTCTTCATCACTCTCAGATCTGGGGAACCCAGTGCTCCCCGCTCCCTGTGGCCGTGCTGGAGCCCTCCAGAGGGACTGGGGGTTTTCCTGGGATGATTCAAGAAGTCATATGTATAACATGCCTCAGACAAAAGGTCTGAGCACAGAAATTTGTAAAATGAGGAGTACAGTGCCTGGTTTTGGTGTGCTGGGTGCAGAGAGCCTGTGAGGGCACCTGCACCCTCTGTCAGGGGCTCACCTGAGCCAGAGCCAGCAGCGGGACGGGGGCAGGACACGGGCACAGCTCACCCCTCACACTGATGGTGCCTCACAACACCAAACCAGCCCTCCCCGGCCCCTTCAGCCCCACATCCCCCTCAGCACCTGAACCGGGCTGTTCTCTTGCCCTGCTCACCACCAGGGGGAAGCTCCCATAGGACAGACACAAGAGAATGCTGACAAAAATATCGGTGTGTGGATAAAGAGGAAAGGTTAAACCTTGGAAACACTGGGCAAAAATCAGCTCCAAATGATGGGTGCTGCAACACTGGAATGAGTTGAAGGTCCAGCTAAAGTGTATCCCCCATCTGGAGTGTAACTGGGTGACAGCAAAGCAAAGCAGCAAAGAGGGAGGAACTGGAGGCCAGCGACAGCCAGGCTCCCTGACAGTGCCTGCCCGGGTAACCTGCCAGGGCTTGAAACACAACTCAACAACCACCCTCATGGCTGTTTGTTATGGGTGTGCCCTAGTCGGGAACTTTCATGACATTGAAATGGAAATGAATCCGTGGAAAAGGCTTCATTTCGGAATTACGACTTTAAAGAGTTCAATAGTTGAGACAAGTTGCACTGCTAATAAAACTTGCATTTTTTATGAGTAGGATATTCCGCTTCCAGCAGTAACCCTCAGTCGGGAAGTGGCTGCAAACACTTCCTGAGCCTGTGGCGAGCAAAGAGGGCAGCTCAAATCACTGCAAGAAGCAGCTGCCAGCGCTGTGTTGTGCTCTCCGGGTGCTGTTTGCCCTGGCTCGGGTCCCAGTGCCAGCCTGTGTTTCACAGCTCGTGCCGTTCCCCGGGGACACGGCTCCGTCAGCACTGGGGACACGGGCCAAGGGACACTTCCTCAGCTGGCCCGGCCAGGCAGGACCTGTAAGCAGTGACAGCCCCACGGTGACAGCCCCACGGTGACACCACCACAGTGACAGCCCCACGGTGACAGCCCCACGGTGACACCACCACAGTGACAGCCCCAGAGTGACACTACCACAGTGACAGCCCCACGGTGACACCACCACAGTGACAGTCCCACGGTGACAGCCCCACGGTGACAGCCCCACGGTGACACCACCACAGTGACAGCCCCACGGTGACAGCCCCACGGTGACAGC
>VZUI01041611.1:168843-218984 GCA_013401135.1 Cettia cetti | reverse complement strand
CCCCCTTTTTTTCTTCCCCCCCCCGCCACCACCCCGATGTGTGAGTAATCGGGGTTGGGGGGGGGGGGGTGCTGGGTTTTTTCCTTCGAAGAGGATTTTGCGCCTCCGGGCTCCGGGGATTGGCTTCGCTTAGCAGTGTGCAGTGGGGCAGAAGGGTTTCAAAAGGGCCATTCTTCTGGAGTAGAAAAACTTTCCGCTACCCGCCCGCCCGCTGAGCATATCCCCCTCCCGGCCCCCTTGTCCCTCGCCCCGGAGCAGAGCGGGATCCAGCGCTGCCACCGCCCGCGGCGCGACGGGAAGGGTCTCTTTAGGGGATGCGCCTTCGCATACAGCCTTCTCCCCAGGATAACCCTCACGGGCTGCCCGGGAGGCTCAGCTGGAAGGACGCCCTGGGAAAACCCCTCTGCTGCTGCTTCTCCTCCTGCCAGCTTGGGGGCCCACGTCAGCCCAAGGGCTCATCCCCAGGCCCTGCTGATGTGGAGATGCTGGAGGGCTTCAGGACTTTGCCTCCAAGGTGTCTCTGTGTAGGGGATAAAGGTACTTTTTGCCTCTTGTCACCAAGCTGTTAAACAGGAGAGTTCTTGTTTCTTCCTCGTAACCTGCATGTGTCTCAGGAATAGCATCAGAACAGCTCTGACTTGAGCCAAGCAGAACAAAACTGGCCAAAGAAGTAGGCAACTTGATTTCCAGGCTGTAGCCACAGTCATGACATCAAAGTTACCAGGTTAACTAGGGCGCTGTATCCCTCCAGCCTGTGCTGCTGCTGCGGTATCTGAAGCTGAGGTCTGAGGCCCAGAGAAGGCAAAGGTAAATTGCTTGGAGTGCTTTCTGCCTGCCCTCAACTCTGCTTGTGGACCAGCAGAAGTGGAGGGATCTGTCTGTCTGGATTCTCCAACTTTGCCTCTTGGAGACACCAAGCAGAATGCTAATGAGACAGAAAGGGATGCCACCACTACGTGACTGCTGCCCATACAACTTCCCAGAGAAACAGGGACTCAGGCTTTCCTCTAAGGTGTCTGCAGCTGTAATGCCAGAAAGTTTCTGGCTGCTTGGCAGAAATCTTTGGCCTCCCTTTCAGCTTTTAGTACTAGGATAATATTTTGAAATTATAGTCTAGTCATTATGAATTCCTTTTGGTATAGATTGTACAGAGCTGCTCAATTTAGAATTGCAGAGGATGTCATAAAGACCTCACTGTGGGGTTCAGCCCTAGTTAATTGCGACATGGTTTTATGGTCTCATCAGGAAGTTTTTAATCAATTAATTGACAGGGGAATAGTTGTCATTTCCATTTTGAAGGACTTTTCCCTTTCTTCACAACTCAGCTACTATTCTTAAATAGTTGTGTGAACAGAAGCTGCCTTGTAGGAACTCAGGTCTGTTCATACAAATTGAATTGAGGCTGACACTGGTTTCAAGTGACCCATTTGCTAAGAAAAAAGATTGTGATATAAAAAGTCATCCAGCAGGCAGCAGTTTCTCTGGTCTATCACTGCAGTTATGTTTCACCTGTGTGTTTTTCAAGACACATCTATTGTTATAGCTTGTTATATATGTGTTTAGGTACAGGTATATTTGTGTATGTGTTTCTGCCCACTGTGGTAGTGTGGGCTGCTGTTGTCAGGGACTGATTTACTTTCTGAGTGTGTTGGTGTACAAATGTTTTCAGGGAGCTGTGGGGAAACGTTTTGTGGCTGTCCTTCCCGAGGAGCTGCAGGTTGCATTGTGTACAGGGATATTATGCTCCCTGCTTCACTGCAGGGGCTCTGGCAGTGCTGTTCTATTTCGTGCTGTGCTTGCAGCCCACTCACAACACTCACTAAAGCTGGGCCCCAGCAGGACTTGGATGCACAACAGGCTTGTCCAGGCTCAGCTGAAGCAGTGTGGTGTGTGTTCAGGAGGGAGCCCAGAGTGGCATTGACCCATCGTCTCTGTGTGGAGGTTTTGGGTACCCATCAGGGATGGAGTTGGGAGTGGGATGGGCTTGAGGTGAAATGCTTCTTTTAGGATACTACATACATAGTTCTGCTTGCATGGGGGTTGCAGAGGATCCCAGTGTGCTGCTTGTGAGGATGCTGTGTAACCCCAGCGCCCTGTCTGCACTCCAACAGCAGCAGCTGCTGGCTTCCTGCTGGAGTTTCCATGCTGTGGCACAGGGATGCAACACACCTCTGATCATCTTCATTTGTATGTACTCTATATGTGCTGCTGTCAAACAATGTTTGCCTTTTGCTCAGGCAGAGGGGCAGTGTGAAGAGGATCATAGTTTTCAGTATCTGTGTGAGAACAGGAAAAATCAAAAATAAAGCTCAAAATATTTGAAATCTTGTTAGGTGGAAACACTGGAAAATTAAAGCATTGTCACCACCAAGTTTTTCTATTCCAGTGTACCTTATCCTGTCAGCCTCATTGTGTTCCTTGTATCCTTATTTTGATAGTGGTGTGGATATAATTGCAGTGCTGCTGTGGAGGAAGGAGAAAAAACTCCTGAAACGACTCCTGATTTCTGTACAGGATTGTTCTGGGTGTTTGCAGCTTCTCTCAGGCTTAGCTGTGATTTTATATGGAGTGTGTGCACCGTGGACCTGATGGCATTTTGCTCTGAATTTACTGTATGCTAAGCCACAGGTACAGTAAAAATAAAAGGTAATCACACAAGTTGTCCAGGTTTAATTCCATCAACATAAGTTCTTTTAGATCAGTGCTTACTTTGGCCCATCAATGATTTCAGCTACTCCCTGGACGGCGTGCTCTCCAGATGCACATTCATATCCAGACACTTGGAGCACGTTCTGCTTATCTGTAGGGACACCGTTCACATATTCTCTAATCTGTCCTGTGTACCTTGTTTCACTGACGGAGTCAGCAGGAGGTCCTTGGAGGAGAGCATGGCTGTAGGGAGCCAGGCTTGTCAACTGACTGATGAGGATGAAATCAGGAGTGTATCCAGTATTACACTAAAACACAGGTGGGCCTCAGGCTTTCTCTGACTCCAGTGGAAGTGAGTGAAAACTGTCTGGGGTGATCCAAAAAGGTGTTAACTGGTCCATGTCAGCACCCTGCCTGAAATGATTCTGACAATATTGTAACAGCCTAGACTATGGAGCCTGAAAATGGGTCCTGGCAGTACTTACCTGCACTGATACATCCTGAGCGTCTTTCCACTGGCCCCTATAAAACTGGAGTAGAAGTTCTTATGACCTGAAATCTTTCTCAAGTGAGATCTCCTGCCTTTTTGCACCACTGAGAAATGTCATCAATGGTGTGGAAGTTGGCAGGCTTCCTAGCTCATGGAGATATCAAACGTGTTGCTGATGTGGTGTATCCTGACACTGTAGGTTTGAGTCTCTATAGCTCCCTTAATGTCCTGCTATAGAATAAGGGAAAAGAGCTAGCAGAGATTTATGTGTGGACTTAAAACAGAGACCTGGTTTTAATGGAGAGAAGCAAGTCTCTAGATGATGTCCATAATGAGCTTTTTGGGACACAGATGCTTTTCAGAGCTTACAAAAAATGAAGACTGCTTCTGTCCTAAGCTGGCTTGGAGTGAGATCAGTGCCTTATTTATTCATTTGAAAGTATTCTGGAAAAAGAGCAAAAAAATTGGAGGAGGTCAAAAGGTAAGGGAGTTTGAGTGATTGCCTTGATAGCTGGTGCTATAATGTGGTGCTGTGAAAGAAAGCAGTGTGGGTTTCAACTCATTTATTAAAATAGTTTGCCTTGCACTGGACAAAGTGCTCTCCTGGGCTGGATGTTGGTGTAGATCTCAAAGTATGTGGCAGAGAATTTGAGCATGTACTTAGCATTATACCTAGGGATTGGCTTTTATGTGTGCATGATACCTGGTACAAGCTTCTCTGATTTACATGGTTGGAAAGACAAAGATGAGCTTCTCATAGGTCCTCTACAGCAGACTGATGGAGATATGGAGGTGGAGCTGGAAGTAGATGCAAAACAATTGTGGCTAGAGAGGTTTTATATTCCATCCACAGCAGAGCATCGATACAGCTGAAGGGTCCAGTGCAGGATGAAGCCTGCAAGGTCATCATTGCTCTTGTCAGGTGATTACACCAGACAGCAGGGGAAGAGTTAGGTCTCCTATGGGAGAGCTTTTAGGCAAGATGAGACACTGCATTAGGTATTGCTTGCAAGATGTTACTTAATGTTACTGACAGAACAAACTGAGCACAGGCAAGGCAGAATAACAATCCACCTAAATATTTCCAATGCACTGTATTTCGTCCTGAACAAAGTAATTGTGAATAAACTGTTGTTGGATTTTCAGCTGAAGTGTTCAGACCTACCTTGTAAATGAGGAATTTCATGAATGGCACATAGTACTGCATATGACAGCCATGACTGATCAAACTACAAACATGTACAAAAAGCTGGGGGTCTATCATCGTTCTATTCTTCATCCCTCTATTGCATTCTTCCTTTCTGGGTAGCTGTTCCAAGCCTTTTTCTCCTGACTGTTGGAAACCTCTTTAATTTCTGTTCTAATGTTGCCATTGGGCAATTTAGATTAATTTTTTTTTTTTTTCATTTGTGTGTGTTTCTCTTAATTGAAGTTACTTTCCCTCCCTGGCACTTACATTCCCTGGAATTATTTTACAGGCAGTGATGATACTCCCTTTCAGCCTCTGGTTTGCTAAATCAAGCAAGCACTCTTCTTTCTGTATGTACTTGTACAACAGGTTGCGGAGAGTGAACTCTGATTTTCTAGGAGTCAGGTTCCCAAGAACTCGCATTTGAATCTGATTTTTGCTTTTAATTAATGAAGATGAGAACAAATATATTCTTTGTTACAAATGAGGCAGTTTTTTTACAAGTAAAGGCATGGCCAAAGTACCTTAAATTTCCAGTGTCCTGTTCAGTCTAGAATGGGGGATCATAATCCAAATGGTTTTTTTTCACATCTCTCTTGGAGACTTTGCCCAAATTCCATGTTCATGCAAGAGAATAGAGTTGATAGCCTCTGCTTTTCTTTTGCTGGCACTGCTGTGGTTCCAAAGTAAAACTATCAGGGGTGCCAGCATCATCCTATGAGTGACCAGCATTTTGTTGTATGATGCTGTGACAGCCCATCACTCCCTTCCTCCTGTGGCAATTGGATCATTATAAAGGAGGAATTTTAAGGTAATGAATATGGATGTGGAGCCCAGAGCCAGATGATCAGTGAGACCCACAGTGAGGAATGACCCCAGTGTCAGTTTCCTCGTATTGGGATTGATTCCTAGGGTGCTGAAAACAGCTCCCAGAAAAGGTTCATGCAAGGAGGATGTTGGCATTACTATAATTCAGTGAGATGGAGTCTGTATTATGCACACATTACAATAGTATATAATAGTATTAAGAGTATAATGCACCGGATGCTGAGACTGTTTCAGGCTAATCTCTTGCTAGAGCTACTGAGAATGTATTTTGGAAGGGCTGAATAAAAAGTGAGGAAACAAAAATGGGAATTTAAAACAGAAAAAAAAATCTAATTAAAATATTACTAATGTCCCTTGTTTCAAGGTTTTGTCTTCTTGATTATATTTAGTACTGTTAGATAGTAAAATACTTTACATCCATTCTAGAGATGAAACCTCCTCTAAATTTCCTGTAACTGAGTAGGACTTTATTCCTTTAACCAGAGGTCTTGAGTTTTCTTTGGTATTTATTTTCTTCTGTGTGTGTTTAATTTTTCAAAAAAATGACTCAACAGCCATAGTATTTCTTTCTTCTGTGTTGCAGTCCATCTCTAGATAAATTTCTTGCCTGGATAAAACAGGCTTTTCATATACAGAATATGAAATAGGATACATGGGAAATTGTTAATAAGAAGAGCTGTGCTCTGAGAGAAAGCAGTAAGTGAAAGAGAATCTGTGAGGAGCAGAAGAAAGGCTTGTCATTGTGTGATGCTGGTCTCTGTGAAAGAGTTTGGGAGACAGTGAGGAGGTTCTGCCACTGACAGGTGGGATATGCAAATCCCATCACAAGGGGAGATTAAGGAGAATAATGGAAGAGCTCTGACAGTTGCAACTGGCATTCATGCAATATCGAGAGGCTATAAACTGTGTAAAGCAATCGGGTTACAGCTTTCAATCTTCTTAATACAGTACTTTATAATAGAAAATGGGTTTCTCCCTTTCCTCCTGGCTTCAGATAAGACGTTTGTATTTCCCTAACCTGGCAGCCATGGTGAAGTCAGTCCAGAGGGGGAAGCAAGGAGGTCAGAAGTCCTTAATTCATTCTGCAGGGGTTAGAGACCCATCCAGTTGTGGCACAGCTTTACATATGAAGGGCTGCAAGGTCAGCATTGGCCTTGGACAGTCTCACATCCTCTGGGCCTTTCACACTACGTCAGAGTGAATACAACCCTCGCCTTGTGCAGAGCTCCAGCAAGGCAAATGAAACTGCCCCGTTGAAGATCTCTTTCTCTGGAAAATGCTATTGTAGCTTGGCCAGAGCATTTTGTAGCTTCACATTGATTTTTCCTTTGATTCCAAGGCTCCTGAGAAATAGCCCTCAACAAGCCCAAATCATGAAAGTTTAAATGCAACATTTTTTTTTGTTGTTGTTGTTTTGAATCAGGCAGCATTTTTGGAATAGATTTCCAATTCTTATATTCTATATTTAAGAATGATCCAGTGATACAAAAACATTCAGTTTGCTGGACAGAGACTTCTAGGGACACCTGAGATGGCTGCTGTTTCACAGGGTAAGGGCATCCTGTGGGAACTGTGTTCTACCTGATGTCCAGGTATGGGAATTCCAGAGCATCTCAAACTGGTTTTGCCTATATTTAGTAACTGCTAAATAACTGCTAACTGGGTAAATGCTGTTATCCTAAAAGCTGTGTGTACTGGGTCCTGTTCATCCAGATGCAAACCTGCATTCAGATTTACATTTCCAAGGAGGAAAAAAAATAAGAGTGACACAAGGTGCTTTTTTTTCCTTAATTATTTTTTTATACCTGGCCAGCAAACCAAAAAATCAATGACTCCCACAGCTCTAATTGACATTTCTGTGTTAAATGAAAATGGATCTTGATTCCAATTCAGATGGCAGCACTGGGTAATAAAGTAATTATTTTGGAATTTTAAATGCATATAAAAGTTGATGCAGTAAAATGATTTCTGTGCCACTTGGAATTTTTTTTGGCTGTATCTTAACTCAAACAACAGTTAATATAAGAGCCCTTAATCCCTAATTCTCGGTGCTGGTAACACAAAAACACTTTTACTTAGTACTGTACTTTCTCTCCTTGGGGAACATAAAAGAAAAGTACCTCCAGAAGGAACAGGATATTTTAGGATATGTCCTAAAATGTAATTCCTTCCTTTTAGAGGGTCTGTAGGAACTTAATTTTACCTCCCATCTTGTCCCTCAGTGGAGGAGTGATGTTCTCTTGTGGCTGCACACTGGCTGTTGCAGCTGCCTCTGCCCTCCCCTGTGCTGGGGACATGCTCAGGGCAGCTGTGCTGAGGTACCCCTGATGTGGGATGAGTGTGGAGCAGGAGCTTGAGGAAACAGGTGGAGATTTAGATGGAAGAAGAAGGGAAGTTGCACCTCTTTCAGCAGCTGTGGGGGGATGTCAGTCCCAAGACTCCCCAACAGGGGCAGCCCAAACTGGGACAGGGCCTCCAGTGTGCTCTCCCTGTGCTGTGTTTGGGGCAGAGCTGCTTCTGCAGGGCCAGGAAGGTCAAGGGAGTCAGGACCTTGTGATTTCTGTTAGGAAAACTCCAGAGATGACCCCTTCATCTTGTCTGGGCTTTTGGGATGGAAACTGTTCACCTACAAATGGGAAACTCTTGATAACTTACACCACCAGGTCCCAACCCAGTGTCAGTGTTCACATCCTCATTGTACGAGGTTTGAGATCACCTTTGCTGATGATCATTTAAGGACAGCAGTGCCATGAGCTCTTGCAGATAATTTTCATGCACTTCTTCAGGAAGAAGTGAAAAGTTCCTTAGAAAATCTCAGGCTATATAGAAAACCCAACAGAGATATCCCATGTCTTTTCTCCAGTGTTTCTCTTTCCCCCCCCATTCTCACCTCCCCCACTAAATTTAGGTGGAGCAAATAATTCAAGGGAAATATTTTATATAACAAATGTAGGCATGTTTTTATCTCCATAAATTGTCCCTGCTCAATATGTGATTTTCTCAGGTTCACTTTTTTATAGGGGGATGAAGTAATCATAAAGTTCCTGATTCAGAAAGCAGTGAGAAATTCCTCACTAATGTGGAAATGGACGCTGTTTAATCATTTGGACTTTGGCTGGAAAATTTTTCTTTTAACTACAAAGTATAACTTCAGTAGATGAAAGATGTCATATGCTCCCTTTCTGTGGGTGTCACTGGGTCAGTTTAAATCTTTAGAAATGGCTAAATGTGCCCTGTCTTGCTAAAAATGGCACCAGTACCTTTCTCTGAAAACAAATGTAGGAAAAGTGAATTCCATTGATTATTCAAATGAATATTTGAGGACCTTCTTAAGTATTTACTTATAGGTAAGTGTAAATATATTTAAATATATAATACTTGGGCTGAAAATCAAGCTCTATATGTCAAATAATGTCATGTGGAAAATTAGTTTGCTTTCCATTTTAATTCAGTTTTCCAAGAAAAAAATACATTCCTGTAGATGAAAGATAAAATCTTTAATCATTATTGGAATCATAATCAAATTATGGAAATGGTTATCTACAAATAAAAGTGAGATCTTTGATTCAAACTTTAGAGTAGGTTTTTTTATAGGACAGGCTAAGCAGCTTATTAAGAGATGCACCAGCAAAACAGGAGATACATTAAACTTAATTTCATAATGCACAGGTCCACAAATGAAATGCCACTACATTAGAGAAGTTTGGGGAGAGATTATTCCCTGAGATGTTACTCTGGCTGAGGATTGAACCATGGGGAGGGACTGCACTGCACATTCTCCACTTCATTTGTGTTCATGTTTCCACACACCCCTCAATAAATAAAGACAGAATCTGGGATGGCGATGAGATCAGATCCAGCCTGCATAGATCCAGACTTAGCTTGGATCCAGTGACCTCCTGCCACTACAGATCAGCTGATAAAGTTTAGTAGTAAATATTTAGGCTGTTGTTACTGAAGGTAAATATTTAGATTGTTGTTACTGAAGGATGCTTTGATGCAGATCTGTGTGTTTGTTTCAATAACAAATGACTGTTTAATAGTGTATCCTTGAAAACAAAAAAATGAAACAAAATTAAATGAAAATATTCCCCAACTCCTCTGTGGGATGGAAAACTTCCCGTTTGGTGTTGCCTTCCATTTGATTTTCAATTTTTTCAGCTGACGTGATCTTTCTTTTTTCTCCAGAAACTTGTCATCCACACCAAAATAACTCATTTTAAAGTTGTTCGAGGAGTGAATGTGGTTGATTCTAGCTGTCTGATACCCCAGTTTTTGCCCATGGCTGTGGCCAGGGCATGATGGCAGGACCCTGCTATCCCACCTGTGAGGGAGGGAATTGGACCACGGACCTGAGAGCTGAGGAAAGGAGACCCAGCCCTGCACCAGGCTCCTGGCATCTTTCTTCCCCCTCCTAAACATGGGTTCAGCAATCACTGAAATCCCTGTTACTTTCATGATGCTGCAGGCTGGGATCCCATCAGATAGAGAGAGACTCAGCAGCTCCCATGCCTCCCTCTCCCATGGGAACGTGAGTTCTTCCTCCCTGCAAATGTGTGCTGCGTCCTCCTCCTCCTCCTCATCAGCCACCCACAGCCCTGCCTGTTGATGCTGTTGCCTGGCGACCACCCTGTGATGGACAGCTTGGAGGGAAGCGATGATTAAACAACCTGAACTGGCTTCTGAAAGCAGCCACCGTCATTGTAATGTGACAGGCAGTGACAGCTCAGACAGCAACACATTCTGAGTGTGGTTTCTGAAAAAGAAAGGATAAACAGTAAACACACGAGGAGAGAGCCACACACACCTGTGTGTAGGTGTGCGAGCGCTGATGCTTTCCCTTGATGCAGAAGGCTGGGGCAGGCAAGGGTTTCTGTATTAGTGAAGGGTCAACATAGCCCTAATAACTGTCATGATGAGCAGGTCAGCCCACGAGCCAGGGCAGCCTGCACTGATGCTGTCAAACATGAGCTCCTTGGGCAGCAATTAAACGGGATCCTGCAGGTTTTGGCAGCAGGGTTCTGCCCGGCCAGCAGGAACAACACTCCTTACAGAGGGGAGCACCTGAGGCTTCAGCATGGAGGTGGTGGTCCTGCTTTGTCCATCTGCCACATCCCTTCCTGCCTGCCAGCTGGACAAGTACAGGCACAAGGATGGAGGCTGTCTGTACACAAGGTATAGATACACACAGGATTCATACTGATTGTGTAGGACATAACATTCATACTGATGGTTTGTCTGATCTGTGCGTGGATTCAGAGAGAGAAAATGAATGTTTCTGGTGCTTCTCGCTTACTTCCCCATCTCTCAGTTTTGTCCCAAGTAGAATTGCTTTGTGCTGCTGTCCTGTCCTGTTTGGGTGTTCAGCCCTCCTCGGGAAGCAGCTCTGTCTTGGCGGTTTTATTACCATCTGTGTTTTCACCACAGCAAACAGTGGTGGTGAAATGCTGCTTCAGTGCAAGTGAACATCACATTTCTCTTAAAGCAGAGCTAAGCAAAGAGATTCTGATGTTTTCTAGAACTTCTAAAGTGATGTTTAGTGTAACAAGTATTTCCAGGAAATGTTTGTGCTTGGATTATCTGCCTGTGCTTTGATGGCTGTGCATGTCCTTTTAAAATTGCTGTCAGTGTCTGTCCTGGTAGAGCAGCACCAATTTTCTTCAGTGCTATTCAAGTTCTTAATGCAGGCTTATCAGTGAGGCATCTGAGGGATGGCTTAAAGTGGAATAAGAAAACAAACCCCAAACTTTTTTCCAAAGGTCCTTCCAAAAAGAGTGAAGAGATCACCAGTGTTCCTGTCAGACTGAAAGAGAAATTCATACACAAAGAGGAAAATTTCATTGCCTGCCTTGCTCTATCCTTCCCATATCTCCTATCTCCATTGCATCTGGCACCCTCTCAGGATGAAGTAGTTGAGGAGAAATGTGGAGTCTGTGCCTTTTCCATTCACATAAATCAGCATTCATCTAAGCCAAGAACTGCTTTGAGGCAAGCAGAGGAAGAATCCATCTCTATTCCTTCCTGACACTGAGGTATTGAAAGGCCAGGCAGAAAGAGTAATTTTTGAGAAATCTTGCATTTGGCAAGGTGAATTTTGGTATGAAACAAACTTTTATGAGCAAGTAGGGGAAAGAAATACTTTGAGAAATTTTATGAGGAGCAGAGAATATTGTACAAAAGAATCAGCATCTCATTATAAAATGTTACTCAGGAAACCTGCACTTAATCCTTTATATAGAGATCATTTTGTTTAAATAAGGACATATGTGGAGATTGTTGCTGGAGAGAGTTCAGAGAAGAGAAAAGATGTCTGTAATTTTGGGCTTCTGCTTAAATATATGGCTTTGTGTGGTTGATGTCTGAACTGGGATGCACAAGACAAATTAAATTTTAACTCATTAGTAAATTTTCCTCCTAACAAGCTACTCAGATGATCCAGAAATGCATTATGCAGTAGCAGCTGCTAGGAGATGAAAATATTTCATTGCAGCAATACATGGTATAATGAAGGATGGGGAATGAATGCAGTAGCACAATAAGGACAGAAGAAGATAGATGACACATAGTTTTAAATATTCACCCTCTGTGTTGAGTTTACACAGGACAGATGACGTCAGTAACTGGAAAACACCACTGAGACACATAAGTCATTAAATACTAATATTAGAGCCACTTGGGGAAAGAAAGTTGTCAGGGGGAAGAAAGTTGTCAGAAGAATTTTCTGTTAGAAAATACAGTTAGTCAAAATCAGAAAATTTCTTGGAGGTATGTCATTTTCAGTGACATTTTCTACACTAAAATATCAACCAAAATTGTCTGCTTTCTGACAATGTCAAAGGCTGTAATGAGAAATCCTGCCAATGAGAAAGACTTGCTTTGGCACCAAGATAAAGACAACATGGTGGACACATATTCTACACCAAATATGTAAGATAAGTGTAAAAGTTCTTTGTTCCTCTGTCCTCTTTGACCCTCACTTCTGGTTATGGGCCCTGTGTATTCCTGGACCCTATGTATTCAAAACTGTATTTTTCTGTCCTGGAGAGATTTGGTTTCCATCTCTCTCCTCTTTGTTGATTCTTCTCAGTTACATGGAAGGCATCACCAAAGGATTTTTGTTGATGTTCTTTGGGCACTGAAGGTGTGGCAGGGAGGCAAGTCAGAAGGTAGTCTCAAAGGCTCAAATGTTTTCCTTTCTGAACTAATTGTGGAGATTTTGTCACTGATGATCATTGAAGTGTTCAGAGCTACATCTCTCTATATGTTTGAAATGAATATTTAATGCTCTGACATTATAGAAAGGAAATGCTTTGGTGTTATTGACTATCAGATGAAAAATATTTACTGATACACATGGGAAATTTAATGATCTTGCCTTTCCCTCTTGGGACTGAAACCAAGCATTAGCCTGCCTGAATTCCTCAGAACAGAAATGCTGGCTTCTGACACATTCAGATGGAGAATGTAGCTAGGAAGGTGGTTTTAAAATTAATCTTGGCAATATTTTACCATAAGATGATCTTTAGTGGCTGCTATAAAGTTACGGTGAAGGGAACTTGAATATCAGATATTGCTTTTTGTTCCTGAAACAGTCTTGGATTTTACTGAGAATAGCTGTGTGGAAAATCAGAAGTGTAGCAGCTTCACCATTTGTTAACCAGAACAGAAACTCAAGGGGAGAATGAATTGCAAGAGAAACATTTTTGAAAGCCCAAATAGCTGGTTTTTACCATTCTGACCCCTTCCCCTGCTGAGCAGATTGACAGCTGAGATCCCAAGGTACACAATTTCCACTCAAGCAGGAGCCTCCTGAAGGTGTTAATCACTGACAACGTTTTAGTGTGGAACAAGGAGATGTCTCCTCCCTGTTAATTGCAAATGCTGTAGGATGTTTCTTTTTCAAGCACTGAAATTCTTTAAGGACAAATATTTGATTCCTGGTTTAAAGAACTGTCTCAGTTTGCCGTGATCTGGGAGGCAGTTGCAGCCACCTCAGTGCAGAAAGTGTTCTAAGGAATGCTCTGGAGTGCTTTGTGTAGGAGTCAGATAACTGGATTGCAGTGGCCTGGCTCAGGTAGGGTGGATGTTTGCTACTGTTTAAATGTGTGAACAGGTAACAAAGAGCAGCAGAAACATCCAGGGGCTTTCAGACCCATTGATAATACATCACTCCATTCAGCCTAGTAAAGCTTTTTGTGATTTAGACAATTAACTTTTGAAAGGAAAAAAAAAAAAAAAAAAAGCATGATGAAGAAGATACAGATGGGCACAAACACATGAGATGAACATTGATTTTAGGGTATGGGGAGAAGCAGGAGAAGGCAATTTGAAGGAAGATTAGGGAAACTCAGGGTGTAAACAGGCCCTTGAAAGGGACCCATCAGCCTGCAATTTCCTGCCTTCTCAGGTGCAAGGAGTAGAAAGACCAGGAAGAGATATGAAGTATAAGTGTAGGAAATTCAGGGTCCTCTGTAGAAGTTTGTGGAGCTGTAAGTAGTCTGTTGACGAAGAGTTTCTTCTAGCAGAGGAGCTGAGCCATGGTTGTTGGTAAGCTTTGAAAAGCTGCTATTATCTCAACTGAAAGAAAACCCACTGTGGTCTGAAATGTTTTCTACCACTGAAGAACCAGTCCTGGGGGAGAAATGTGTTCTAACCAGGTAGGAAACCATTCTGTTTGTGGGGCAGTGTGGAGAATGAGAGAAGACTTAGTGAAACTGGGGGAGGATAAGGCTGGAAAATTGTGTGCTGAGATGTTGCTTGGAAAATACAGGGATGGGTCAGCAAATGGAAGTTGCTGATGGAGCAGATTAATGTTAGTGTTAGAAAGTTGACATTACTATTAGTGTTGATGGTGTTAGAAAGCTAAGTTTGTGGGACAAGGCCTAGAGAAATGAAAGAGCAGGTAGGGGAAAATTAGAGAGAAAACAAGGTTTGTGTATTGGGTCAATACAATCGGAATAATATGTTTTAACAGTGGCTTAAACTCCAGAACTGGCTAAAAAGAGGCTCTAGAGGGAAAAGAACATTTCACTATTTTAGATGCAGGTAGCTGGATTGATTTCATGCAAAGAGAAAAGATGAGCTTTTTGAGAAAGAATGTGTTTTCTGTTGGGGTTTTTGGACTTAAGTGATGTAGAAGCACTGGCTGGTAACAAAAGACACAGACAGATGATAAGAACCAGGATAAAAGTAAAAAAGGTCTGATTATGTCTTTGTAAAACAGCTTGGAGGAGGTGATAAGGAAACACACTGGCAGATATTAACATTTTTAGGCAAAATTTCATACTTAATGGCCAGAGATGCTGCTGGAGGGTGAGATATAGATGAAAGAATTTACCTTTAGCTTTCCATGCTGTGACTTTCCCTGCATATGCTGTGCTATTTGTTCTCAGCATCTCTGAATGAGAGTCACCTTTCTTAGCCACCACCTGTGGAGGTTTGACATGAACCAGCCAGTCAGTTGTATCTGATGCATCTGGTTTAATTGTGTTTCAGTGCTTACAGTCAGAGCTATAATATGTGAACAAGGCCCTCTTCAGGGACGTGGGCAATTACACAAATTGGTGTGGAGACATTGTGCCAGAAGAGATGTATTTTGTTTATCTTCCTGAATTTGGCAGGGAATTGCCTTGCTACTTGAAGAGGTACAAGCTCTTACAGCAGGAGAGATGTTGTCTCTGGGCTCAGAAAGAAGTTAAATACTTGGGGACGACAAAAGTTTGTAGATGCAGCTTTTGTTTTCAGAAGGATGGTGTAAGGAAAACCAAAAGCATTTAGGCCTTCCTGCATCTTTGTGATAAAAGTTAATATGGATAAGGGATCACCCTGTGCAGAGTGGGGAACTCCAGTGGTGCATTTTTTGCTTTTGAGCATGGAGACTTGGAAAGAGCTCTCCTGCGGCTGACAATGCAATCGTGGCAGAATGTTTCCAGCCTGGATTGGATTTGAGACTCAGAGGTGCAGTGGGCTGTCACTGCTGAGCTAAGGAGGAGCAATGCCACACGTACTCTTGGTTTGCAGAAGGTTACCTGAAGTACTTGTGTTTACCTTACTTCAGCTTATGCATTTAAAGTATATTTTCTACTTCAGGATGAGGAGCCCTCAAGTGGACAGTTTACATAGGTGGGCTAATGTTTGCTACCTCTTTAAATTGGGCTACTGTTTCGCTTAAAATTCTCAGGTTATTTTTTTTCCAGCTGAAGCTTTTGCATGCCTGCCTGTGGAAGCATGCACTATGGCATTGCTTCTTTGTTGGGTTTTCTTTTTTTTTTTTTTTTAAGCTAATGTTGGCAGCTGGTGGCAAAGGGATGATTTTAAATGGGTTGATGTGTTACAAAAGGCATAAAGAGGAAGCCTGCAGCACCTCATAACCTGCAGTTATCCTCTCAAGGGGGCTGGGAGTCTCTGGGATAACCAAGAATTACAACAGCACTTATCAGTGGCTGACTCTTGGCTTCTTTCAGAGGTGATTTCTCCCATTCCAATTGATTTTTTTTTTTTTTTTAGTGTTCCTCCTCCTCCTTTCCCCCATTCATTCCAACTTCTTTAACTTGTGAAAGTGAAACACATCTTGGCTTGCTTCTTGTGAAGATCTGCCAACACCCACATTAACCCACAAGTACCTTCTTTCTAGCCAGTATTTTGGCAGGAGACCTTCTGTCCTCATAGTGTGCAGTTCCTTCTGAAGAGTAGAACTTGCCCTGCTGTTCATGGTTCTACTTGAAAGATTTTCAAATATGTGCCCCGAGGTCAAAAGGGTTTTTGAATTCTCTGTGTGATTTGTCGTGAGATGTGAAAGGAGATCTGCACTTAGATCCCTTTCTGGCAATTTCACCGAGGAGGTGTTTGGCTGGTTATGAGTGTCACCTTGTCCCTGGTGGGTGTGCAGTGCAGGCAGTGAGGATGGCCACTTGTGTGGGTGAATGGTGGGAGAACATCCCAGCTGCCCCTTGCCCACCTGCTTCACCAGCACCGCTCCCTTGGTGCCGCAGGACAAATGATGCCACCAAGCTGTGGGTAAGGAAATGCCAGGCAGTGCCTTCCTGGGAGGTAAAGGTGGTGTCACTGTGGGAAGGTTAAGGCAGAGCAGTTGCATGGGATGGAATCTTCTGCTGCATTTCTGCTGAGACACCAGGCTTTCCTTGTGATTCTCCTCAGGTTAGGCACCATCTTGTTCCAGGTTGGGCTTGGAACTTGTCCTGCCTTTTAATCCACTTCAGCATCCCCCTAACTTTCTAAATAAATTGGAAGTGTTCACTCTGGAATAGAAAAACAATATTTTAAGGTATGTGGGAGAAGTGCTTATTCTCAGCTCAGCCTTATCAGAAACAAAATGTTCCAGCATTCCCATCCATTATGTAAAGGGGAAACATGAGGGGAACAATGTAGAAATCTTGCCAACAATTTTCCAGTTGATGGTATCCATTGCCCCTGAGCAGTGTTTGCCCTAGTGTGTCCTTAAGCAGAACCTGGGTCTCTCCACACAGCCACAGCTACCTGCAACCTGCTTTTGACATCACTCCTGTTCCTTCACACAGAAGGCAAATTGTAGCCAGGATGAAATATTTTTGCTAATTATAAAACATTAAATGGTCTTCATCTACCTTTTCCCCAATGAACAATGCAATTGAGTTATCATTAGAACTTGTACAGAATCTTAGATAACAATGGAGTCATTTGTATTAAACTCCGTCTTAGCTTTCTTATTCCATGAAGTCCCATCATTGTGTTGATTGTACTTTGAAGTCATAGCAGGCTTCCCTCTCCTGCTATTCACCTAATTTATTTCAGCCCCAACACACAGCTCCTAAATTCCTGTTAAATTTGTTTCTGAACAAAAGGACTAAAACCCAGCATGTCTTAAATGGAAGACATGAGGCAGTTACAGTTCCATTCATTTCCTCATATCTGTTTGCTGTATCTGGAGAGCTATTGTTATGTGTGCACTACTGGGAAATAATAATACTAATAAAAAATAATAATTCTCCTAGGATTTGCTGTCAATAGAAACAATCTATAGAGAACTCAAACCTCGGCAGTGAGTGATTAAAGTTTAGCAGCAGAACTAAAAAATACTTTCTGAATGCAAAAAGAAGCTGAAGAAGACAGAGAGGAGCTAGAGGAATCTGCTTGGTCTCTGAAGCCAGCCTGAGTTAGAATGCTGCTCTGAAGGGCTAGGATCTTATGAGGGAACTCAGCCTCCTCATGGCTCACCTGTCTTTCTCCTCTTTCCCCAGGAAACCTTTTCTAGCGTGGGGGCATGCAACAATTGAAATTTTGTCTCTTGCTTAAACAGGGCTGGAGGAGGAATTTAAGAGTTTAGAGAGAAGTTTGGGTGAACTCAGTGTGTGAAAGGATTCATAGAGCTGCTTGCCATGACTCTGGCACTGTGTGTGGATGAAACTGAGTGTACAGTAGGTTGTTATTGCTGTCTTTATTCTTCCCAGATATCACAGACTTGATTGGCTTCTGAGAACTGACCTTCCCCAAAGAAAAAAGTTAGAAGTCATGTAGGCACCCAATTTGAGACAGATCAGGGTCAGCACTGTACTTGGCCTTGTAGAAATTGTGCTTGTCTGGGTGAAGTGGTTGGCTTACCCTCAGAGAATTTTTTTTTTTTTTTTCAATCTAGATGAGTGAAAACCTACAGAATCTTGGGTTCACCAAAGAAGCCTGGTTATTTAAATCGTTCTGTCTCACTCAGTCTCCTCTCAGAGTGCAAAGGAGCTGGTAAAGTGGGATTAGTTTCCTTTCTCTGATAAAAGCAGATTAATTTTAACACGGGCTAAAATTGCACCCATTTTCTCTTGGTAAATGAACCATAAGACACACTGTCAAAAGAGAGCCTTCCATAATGACTGTGGTTAATATTTCAGAGCTTAAACTCAAGCATGAGAGAATCAGCAATATATGCTGCACATTAGCTTGATTTCTATTCATTTGCAGCTCAAGAGTATATTCTTCTGTTCCCCCATGCTAATTTCAGAGATCTGTAGAGCAAGGGATTTGCATCTGATTTTATAGTCAGGTATGTATCTCTTGTTGGGAAAGCTGTATTGTAGGCAGAGGTGAGGCAGGATAGTTCATGTGCTTGTGGTTCTAAGCTGGGGCTCAGGAAATCTCCGTTACCTGCTCTCCTGCAGAGTTCCTGTGCTTAGCAGAAAATCCCTGAGCCTTGTGGTGATTCAATTCCTTGAATCGTGGAGTGAACTTGAAAATCCTTTCCTTGCTTCTCATGGAATCCATCAGTTCTTGAGTTCTGCAGAGGTTGTGGTGCACTAAAATACCCTGTTAAGATCCAAAGTTAGATAGGGAAGATCTCCTGGGGTTTACAGGTTGAGCTGTGCTAATACAAACTCCTGTGTTATGAGGAGTACCACATGTAGAAAGGCACATGCCCTGTCTGGGTCTGATGGTCTTCCTTTTCCCCCTTTCTGTATTTGTGCTCTGCACACTCATATGGGGCAGTGAAGGTCTGCTGTCTGTGAATCTCAAGACTGCTCCTTCCTGAAATGCCAGGCAGAGGGTTACTTTTGTCTCATCTTTTGCTCCCTTGCTGTCTGTTTTCTGCAGGGAGGCTCTTTGGCCAGGTTGCTTGGGTGCTGCCTGTGAGTGCTGCTTCATCTGCAGAGAACGTGCTTGGCTGAATGCAGTTTTCATTTGCTTTGTGTTCCACGGGGATGTTTTCTGCCTGATTCCTGCTCTCACTTTCCTGGAAAAAAACCATTAAATTTCAGACCATGGCACCTCTGCTGTTAAAACCACATCCGTGTCCGACTGCCTGAGTTTCCCATTACTGTCTAGCCCTAATGCATAATCCAGTGCAGCCAAGTCAACTACATAGTGCTTAAAAATTACTTGACCCTGTCTTTCATTCTAATCATCTGCTTCAGCACTGCTTGGGAACTGGAACATCTGAATAGCCCTTTTGGCTGACAAAGCCATGAGTGAGAAAATACAGCAGGAATATCAAGGCTTTAGGACAGGCACTTGGGAATGTAGGTTGAGACAAATTATGCAGAGGATGTAGGATAACAGTCTAGCCTAGGATGAGAAGTTGTAGGACAAAAGCAACAGCTCTGGTGTGCTAAAAACAAAAACAAGCTGGTTGTACACAGCCAAGGTGATAGTTTTCCTTAGAGCTCTTAAAACAACTGAATTTGTTAACTTTGCAATTATTCTCAATAACGTAATTTTATTCTACTTGCAAATTGTGTTGAATGGCTTATTTTTTGTGCCTGTTACTGAAACGAATTTCTTTCTTAATTACCCAGTTCTCAAGCCCTGATGTAGGTTTCTAACACTTTGAGGCATTTTTAGCAGATCTTTGTTTATGCATTTGGGGGAAAAACAAACAAGGAAATTTAGAAAATGGTTTTAATGCCAACAGTCCTTTGTGAAAACATGCTGTTGATTGATACCCATAATACTATGCAACTGTTGTTTCTAGAATTTCAGTGTTGTATTAATTCCAGATGAATGACAGAAGATGGAAGCTGTTATTCCCACTGTTTTGCCTTGATAAGCCAGTTCACTTTTCCTCAAAAGCCTTCACCAGTTTCACACTTTTCATCCTTACTCACACGAGGAAGAGGGTGCTCCAAAGACTCGGGAAAGGTTTCAGGAACTTAGCACTTACAGAAGAGAGATTAGAAAGCAGAGTAGCACTGCTGGGGTGAGCCAGAATTCTTATTTCACATCTTTTTTATGGTAATCCCTAGGGGTCCTGCTGGGTCTCTGCTTTGCTTTCTCTGCCCCATTTCACAGCTCTCACTGCAGCATTGCCACAAATGAAACTCACCTTTTTTATTTATGAATATCTGAGAGAGAAATTATTAGCACCATCTGTTGGAGGAATAGAGATACTGGTTTCTTCAGAGGTCTGAATATACAAAATCTCTTCCCTTTTGATTTCCAGCTCTAGTTTGCAGTGAGAATGTGCCTAGACAACCTGCTTGTCTTTTCACTTACAGCAGCCTGGAGTCTTTGCTTGTGAGATTTTTGCCTTGTTTCAAAATGTACCTTAAAGAAATGCAGTGAACCATTTAAAAGAGGGCAAGCAGACAAAGATTCAAATGTCAAAATGGTGCCTTGGCTGTGGCAGGTTCTGTCACATCAGTATCAAGGGCAATAGCTGAGAAACAATTTGCAGTTGAGGAGATAAGCCTGTCTAGTGACTTGAGTCAATCTGGGCTAGCATGTCTGAGAAATTTGGGTGAAGAATGGGATATTTGACCTTCTTCATCTTTATAGGATGAGGAAAACTCTATCACTTGAAGAAAAAGCAGAGGAAGTGCTGTTATTAGCAGAAGACTGACTTCAAGGCACATCCCAAAGTTGGAGAGTATTTGTGATCTGGAGTAGTTTCACAACAAGCATGGTTTGATGACTGTGACTCCTGACCAGAGCAGTGTCTTCTGTCACATGCTTCAGGTCATTTGCACATGTAGAGCCTATTGAGCTGCTAACTTAGACTTACTCTGCTGCATTATGGGCCTCTCTGTTTCTCTAGTGCTCTTGTCTGTTGAATTTTTGTGCTTTTCCTGCAGCTTTGGTTTTCCCTGGCTCCTCCTTCAGTACCAACTGATGCCTTCATGGGAGCGCCAGGCTGGGAGGCCAAGGCTCAAATGCCACTATTGATAAGGAATGACACTGCGAGAACAGAGCAGCTAATGATCTCTTAAGTCAAAAAATTCTGTTGAGTGCTGCTGTGGGAAACATGTAGCTCTGTACTAATAGACAAAGATCTGGCATACTGCTGGTTCTAAATTGTTTGTCCTACCATATTTGTTGGAGAGTACTTAAAGTCTCTCATGTGTCTGAAAAATATTTCCTTAATACTCAGTGTAATTATATTAAGATTTTGTTTATCCATTTGCTGTTCTGACAGCACAATCTTTTAATTTGCACTCTGTGGTATTTGCACAGTAAAACATAAGTCCTATTATTTTGTTTCCTCTGTTCTGCTTGGTAAACAAGCAAAGGTCTTTTATGTCACATTCACATGACTGCAGCTAATCATATTGATGTTTTTAAGAAGCTGTGGTCTAACAGGTAACTCATTAAAAGTTTAGCTTTCAAAGAATTGAACAATTATTATTTCTGACTCTCTGGATAGCTGTTGGAGAGACCTCAGTACTTTCTATCAAAAATTGCTATTTCATTAGCTCACTCTATCAGTGCTAGCTGATAAGAAAGCTAGATTTCAGATAATTAAGACCCTAAAATTCAATGACTTAGCTAGATGAATGCCATTCTAAGAGTATGGGAGCATTAAACACAAGAGAAGGGGAAAGAGAGCTGTGAAAGGGTTGTTATGACCTCAGGAGGTGGTGTAAGCCTGGCAGTTTCAGCTTTGATCCCAGGGGCTACACAGAACTGCAGTGCTCCTGAAATGCATACTGCAGAATTGCTTGTGCAGTGACAACCTCTGGAGCTCCTTCACTCCAGTTTTAGTGATCCTAGTGACAGGTTTCCCTGCATGCTTCCCTTCAGAGCTGTGTGCGTGGTCTAATTGATTGACCCATTAGCAAAGCAAATTTCTCTTGCTATTCAGCCAGAATTTTCCTTCTGCTTAATTTCAGCCCATCACTCCTAGTTATGCCCCTGCAAAGCCTGCCTGAACTGCCTTTGCCACACTATAGCTTTATTGATCCTGGCTCTATGTAAGTAATTCTTAACTGACTGAACTTATTATTGGCAGTACCAGGGCAGTGAAGGCACTGAGAGCCTCATTCTTGATCCATGGGGCTGGAAGAGAGGAATGCACTGAAGGGAGTTTGATGGTGTTCGCTGAACTTTCTAAATGGCTGCATGGAGTGGTGAAAGGTGGTTTCTGAGTTTTCCCCAAGTCTTCAAGTATTTGAGTTTGCACATCTGTGTGTGTGATGTGTGGATACCCAGGCCACTGAATGTCACAGCAGGTAATCCTGAAATCAGGAATTAGCTCATGAGTATTTGACCTCTGGGAGGTTTTTAAAGGGTAATTTTTGGATTCCTGTAAAGCAGTGTGGGAATGAGTATTGTGGGGACTGGAATTGGATAGTGTGTGAGGGAAGTTTCTTTCTCAAAGTGTTTAGCTGAGGAAACCTGTTGAGTGATAGACATCATATGAGAGGTGACTCCCAAACTTCATCTCCTATAATCCTTCCATTTCAATATCTATTCTAGGTTATAAACTCCAGAAGCACTGAGCATGCTAAAATACCCACAAATTGAGGGGGTTAATTACCCTGTGACTTGGTCACACCCTGGTTAGAGCTACCTAGATAGATCTGTCTCACCATGAGCTCTGTGCTGCTGTGTTTATTGTGTCTCTGGGATGTTGCTCATCTGAGTGTCCAAGCAGGAGAAAGATCATTGATTCTACTCAAGTCTCAGATTTGCGTGCCCTTAACCCCTTCTGTGCCTCAGTTTACTCCTGGATGCAACAAGATCTCTTTCCCAAGGGTACTGGAGTGGAAAGGAGGAGAATGGCATTTTTTTTGTTGGGATTTAATCTGAAGAACATTTACAAGATATTTTGGGCAGCCTGCTCATGCTGTTGTGGAAGATGTTGGTATGTGCTTCTCTGAGCTTACAGATCAACAGGATAGTCAGAGGGGCACTATTAATAAGAATTTTAAAGCCCCTGATGAAATCCTTTCCCATATAGGGGAAAGTAGGGAGGCGTGTGTGGGGTAGCAGGTGATGGGAGCCACTCCAGAGCACGAGCTCGACTGTACTGGTCCTGCTCCCATTGAGTTTGTTCAAACACAAGCACAAATTTGTAGTTATCAAGCCTTAGGCACTACACAGTATTTACAAGCTGAGGTATCAAGCTCCTTGTTTTAGGATACTAGGCCCCTATCAGTGCAAGGAGAGCTAAGCACAGGAAATTGCTGCAACCCGCTGCTGAGATGCTGGCGGACACTGAGCCTCCCACGCTCTGTTGTGTGTTCCTGGAGGCTGGTTCTGCAAAAGTGATTAATAAATGGGAGCTGTGAGTCTTTCCTCTGTGGCTGCAGAAGCAAAGCCAAGCCAATTATTTGCCCATCAGAGCTGGGTTACGGTGTCCCTCCTTCCATCTTCTCTATCCATTCTTTTGTTTTTGTATTGTTTTGCTGAAAGTGTAAATGCAGAGATGATTAATTGCCTTGCTGACCTGATTCTGTCTCTACATGGGATCTGCTTATATCAAAATGCTCTAGCCCAAATGACTTGAGTATGTCAAAGTTAGGTGATTAAAGAATTATAAAATACTTTCTGAATGTCTTATTTTCAACTCATTGTGACTTTGGACAGAAGCCCAGACAAGAGGGGGAGAGAAGGGTGAAAAATAAAAGTAAAGAAAATAAAAATAGTAAATTCAGTGAGAGGGACTTCTGCAATATTTTGCTCTCATTTTATTGAGAAGAGAAGATTGATAACAAACATTAGTAAGGCAAAATTACAGTGATTTGTATAGATTCCCAAGTGATCAAGTTTAACATTAATAAAATATTATAGCCTTCTCTATCACCAAACTATTGTACTGATCATAAAACAAAAGGGTTTTCTATATATATATATATAGGCAGGGGAATGTGTGTGCTCTTACAGCATGGATGGAGGTATCTCATTTTCAACTAATAGATTAAAATCTGTGCTGTGCTGGAACAGTGAACTCTGCTAATGCTATGGATGATTACTACTCTGGGAGAGGATGCACCTGGCAAACTCTTACTTCAGATGGCAAAGCAAACCCAATGCATCTTGCTGAAATGCCCCCTAAGCTGCCAGTGCCTTAAACCCAGCTCAGGTTCCCTGTTAGTTTCTGTTGAGGTTGGCAGCAAGCTGAGCACCCCGTGGCTCTCGTAGGTGTGAGTGTGGCACAGCCCATCAGGGTTGACAGTTTAAGTGCTTTCTCCTTGCTGCTCTAGAGTTTGTGGCAGGAGCTGAGCATAACTGAAAGACAACTAAATAGAAATAAACACTTTAGGATGAGAATTTTTTATGTGGTGTTTTTGAGATAAGTGGTGTTGGAGTTTCTGTATTGCCTGGTTTTATTTTATTACCGACAATGCTGAGGGGTAGGCTGGGTCGCACTGCCTTGTGCTGGCTTCTCACCAACTGCTTCCAGCTGTAGTGGAGAAGGTGGTGCTCCCTCCCAGTCCTGGGGCATTTTTCTGGTGGTTGCTGGAGCTCACAACAAATATCTACTGGTTTTGTGGCCCTAAAATGGTAGCAAAATTAGAGATGAATTTCACCATGATGCAATAGCATTGCCTGCTGTTCTGAGGCACCTCTGACTGGTGCCAAATTGCCAGTCAGTGAAGTGAATCTACTTCCATGTTTAGCCCTCCTGTGTGCTCCTTAAATATACTAAGTTGAGCAGATTAACTTACTACCAAGGTAAAAGAGGACACAAATTTATGGTGATAATGCTTACATGATAAATTCCTATTTGCTTCATGTTTCATCTTCCAGTGTGATAAACTAATGTGGTATTGTGAACATCTGCTTTCTTTTAAACCATGCAGAACTGATGAATTGGTGTTTTAATTATTTCTAGGGTTTTAAAGAAGATGGAATTATTTTATTCTTCAATATAAAATATTTCAAATGCTAACGTTCTTTATCTGTGAAGATATCTGCAAAAATGTGTTTGCCTTGACAGCATTGTACGTTTTAGCCAAATTAAATGAAGGAAATAGTGTTTAACTGTTTTTTCATTTCACATGACTAAAACTCCTGGTTTCAATTAAAAGCCATCATAATCCCAATGCTGTCATTCTTTCTTAGTTTTGGTCCCTACCCTTTTCTAATTTTTCTACTGTAAATATATGAGACCAAAAATGCAAAAGTAGTCATCCCTATTCCCTTTTCTTCTGCTCTCAACCTATGCTTTAAATGCTGTTTTTGAAGTGAAATGTAAAGAAACATTCTTTTTACAAACAAGGTCAAAGCAAAACTTAGTCTAGAAATCACATCAAATTCAATCCAGAAATTTCACTGACTATTTTCAGAGAGGATTATTTTTCTCTGTTTTCTTGCAAAAGAAAGCCATAGGTTTTCTGACCAACTCTAATTACTAATAACAAAAGAGTTATCAGAAAAATAACCTGTCTCTAAAACTAGACTTTACAGCTCACTATGTGTTCTCTTATGTTTTCAATTCATTTTAATATATGGGTGTCTTTTGTCATGTAACAAAGAAAGGCAACTGAGAAAGGACATTGAAGGATTATGTGTATGTGTACATAACAGCTGTGCTCTTGCAGCTTTTCCTGAGCATGAGCTATGGTTGCAGTGTTTGCAGAGTGGAGAGGAATGTTCTGTCCTGCCCATGCCCAGGGTTGGACAGGGTCTAAAACACTTTTGAAGAAAGCCTCTGTAGCAGGAGAAAATCTGCATGAACTTTCCAATTGAAAACAGCCAGAATTACACCCGTCAGGTTTTTTGTCTACCAGGTAATTTCAAGTCTAGTAGATGAAGTGATTGTGTATTTCAGATGCCTGTATGCTGAGGAGCTGATCTATCTTGAATTGAAACCAGGAATGGAACTGGGGCACCTGGTTGGTTCATAGTTTGCTAACCCTGATGCACAGCCTTTATCAAATTGCTCCACTGGTGGCTATTTGCAGTGCCAGTTTTCTGAGGCAGCAGCTGTCCATGGGATGAGTAGGTTTCTGTCAGAGTCTCTGTGTCAGTGTTCTGCATGCCCTGCTGATCAGTAGGTAAAAATGCAGAGCATGTAAAACAATGATTGCATGAGTCTTTTCCTTCCTCCCAAGGAAGGCATGACAGCTTCATGTAGCCTTACTCTGGTATGCCAGTCTCCAGGAACCAGAAGCTGGGTACCACTGCTTTAGATGCTGCTGTTAGAAATCTATCATCCCCAATTTTAAGGCCACTATTCATATACTTCCTTTAAGAAGAGGGGCTGTGGTGGGAGATGAGCTCTATAAAGTCATTATTGCCCCCTGGAAGTAAAGATGAGTGTTTCTGCATAGCCTGTGTTGTTATTCACGTAGTTTTAGAACAGCTGTGCTAAAAGTGAAGCAATGGGTTGTCACTTCTAAACTGTTGGTGCTGTAAAAACAAGGAAGGAAAGGAGTGGCAGATGTTTATCTCCATGTTTATACCAAGTTTTAGTGCATCAATCACTCAGTGCTATCAAGACTTGTTGAGGAGAGATAATAAGATTTATTAGTGCCTGTTGGGATAACCCACATAGTGCATAAATATGTTAGTAAAACTCCAGGGAGTCTTGGTCTATCAAAATGAAATAGGCAGGAAGGAGCACAGACCTCCCAGCTATGGAGCAGCTGAGCTCGTGGTGGGAGGTCAGTTCTTTACAATCAACATGAATTGCACAAAGCTGCTAATGGTTTTTTGTGGGGATTTTTGTTTTGTTTTGTTTGGTTTTGTTTTCTTTTCTTTTTTTTTTTTCATCCCAACATTCAGTGAAGGACTGGGAAGTGGAAAGCAGGAAAGCAGCCACTTGCAGTGGAGGAGGAGTAAGAGGCAAGGAATAAGGTGTACTTCTCCATCCTCCTGTATTAAGTCTCAGTGTGACCATGATGGTTGGACTTGCCATGGTTGGACAGGCTGCTTTGTTATGACATGGAAAAGACTCAGATGAAGATCTGTGTTAACTTATGAGCAGTTAAGTTATAAGGAAAAAATGTGACTGATTATTTATTATCCTCTAATGCTTACTCCTGCCCTCTAGAATGCATGGTGTACGTTCCATAGTACCAGCTACACTGAAATGGGCAGAACCCATAAACGGAATAGCTTCCTCTCCTGCTGTGTGGATACAAATGAATGTGTGCCACCTGCTCAGGTAAATAAAACTCAGTCCCAGAAGTCCATGAGTTAAGCCACCAGTCTGCATGTACAGTCCTGAGAGAAACCCTTGAAGTTTTGTATTTATGCTCACACATTTGAATGTGGACACCCTGAATGGGAGAGAGCTCAGGGCATCTCCAGTCCAATCTCCTGCTCAAAGCATGGATAGTTTGAGGTCCAGTCAGGTGGATAAAGCACTATTTGAGCTCTTCCCTGTTGGGTCTTGAACACATCCTCAGCTGAAGGCCGTGAGACCTCTCTGGGCAGCCTGTCCCACTGCCTTTCTTAGGGGAAATGTCTTCACTTGCATCCATGCTGAAGCCTTTGTGTTTCAACTGGCACCTGTTCTCTCATTCCCCACTGTGACAAGCCTGCCTCTCTGTGATGGGCTCCCTGTTGGCAACTCTGGAGCCCCTCAAAGCCATCTGCTCTTGGGGCTGAGCAGAGCCTGCTGCTGTTGCTTTTTGCAGAGGTGTTCCCCACTGTACAGACATCTCTGCCCTGAGCAAGCTCTACTTTATTCAAGGCTCTCTGCACTGGGGGTGCAGAAAACCGTAGATGATGTCTGAACAAGTGCTGAGGAGAGGGAATAATCTCTTCCCTGGTTCACTGGTTGTGCTCATGTTCGTGCTCCCTGCGAGGCCACCAGCACCTTTGCTGCTAGGTTGGACGGCTGGCCTGTGCTCTGCTCACTGCCTGCCAGGACTCCTGCACCTCCTCAGAGAGCTGCTCCCCAGCCAGGCAGACCCCTGCCCCTGTTGAGAATTTTGGGTCTCGTTACAAGAAACAGAACCTAAGCAGAGAATGATTCCTGCCTGTGTTACACATGTTGGAAGATGAGTTTGCCTTCAGGCACCCTGATGAAGATGATTATTTTCTCTGAGCAATAGCAACAGCACTTGCTATTGTTTGAAGTATGGTTTAATAAAAGCCAAAAAATACCCCTCAAAATATTTTACTCTGGGCTGTTATGCTCAGAGTAAGTTCCAGTCTAGGGAGTTTTCTATTTACCCCTTTTTCCCTCCTTGAATAAGATGCCTTTTAGAACATGTTTGATAATCTGGGAGATATCTCAGAGTTCTAAAAGCAGCAGCACAATGTGGTTGTGTGTTTCCTTCAGCATAATCAGAAATTCTCCTTTGCATCCACCAGTTACTGGCATTGCTTGGAAGTAATACTGTGTGTGTTTCCTTCCTTGTATCACTTTGAATTTTATAATCTGGGCAGTTATGAAACAATCTTCCCCTTACCTTCTGAATGACTGAGCTAGATGAGGATCAGCTGCAGGGAGATCAGCATTCCTGAAGTTTAATTGAAGTGGTGTATCAGACTGAAAAAAATTCACTTCAGTAATGTTAAAACGTCCTGGGTGTGTTAACTAGTGCTTATCCAACTGAGGGTTTATTACTTTGTAATTAAATGTTATTAGTGCTTTAATTAAAATAAATAACCATACAAAGCTGAGAATGGGCTTAATGTGTTTTGGGTTTTTATAGAAACACTGGCACACTGTAGTTGCCCTGCTACATCTTTAGTGATGGGCTTTTCCCACCAGAGGAGTCCTGCAGACTGTCACAGGGCCAGATAATGAAGCTGATGTGCTTTATCTTTGGGTGAGTGGACGTGTCTCTAGCTCCAGATCTGTGTGTAGGGTGGGAGCCCAGCAGCTAATTTCTCTGGGAGGCTGTGGAGGCTGTAGGGTCTCACAGAGCACAAATATGTAAATAGCTCAACAAGAGTCTGTTTTCTGCTGTCAGTCATCCCATAGTTTGCCTGCTCCAAATGTAGATGACTCCGTTTTTAGTGACAAATTTATGCGGCCTAATAGAATCAAAATGTATTTCTCCACTTATGGTTTTTGTTCTATTTAATGTTTATAATTTGTCATACTCATATATTTACTCCATACACACAGACTCCTTTTCTTTGATTTAATCCCTTTGCTATTTATATCCCCTGCTGTTTTATTTGCTAAAACCATATTTAGCCGTAATGATGTTACCAATGGTACTGTTTTAATGAATGATAGATTTCATAGCTGGAGTGTGTCATTCTATGGTTCTGATTTCTCATGGGAACTAAAATTATTCCATGCAAGACGTTTCTGATGTCTTCTTTAGTTACTCAAAATCCAGCTTTCCAGCTGCTGGAAGAAGCAGATTGTGATGAACATTTAACATCTTTTATAGCAGGAAAGGAAAGTTAGGAATGTGAGGATCTGTTTTATTTATTTTTTTTTTTTCTGCTCTTACATTTTAATTTTTGGTCTCAGAGGGGCTATCTGCCTACCTCTAGCCAGCAGGGAAATAGTGCTCTGACTTTGGGAAATAAGTCTCAGCTTAGAGTGCTTTGGACCTCAAGGGAAAAACCCAAGGTTAAAAACTGGGAAAAAACCCAACCCCCAATTTGGCAATAAATACACCTGATATGATGGAATTACTTAAAACAGAAATAAATTTTAATTATTACGGACAGCTGATGGAAACATGGGCAAGTTTTATTACCACTGTCCTGGATATCTGCAGGAGGAGCTGCATCTGCTTTGGGTTTTGGGACTGCATCCAAGGCCAGCCCTGCTGCCTATGGGCACAGGGAGTTGGGAGGACTGGCTTGGAGAGTGCTTTGCAGAGCCTGTGTCCAGGATGGCTGAAGCCCACCTGTCAGGCAGTGGTTTCACAGGCAGAGGCAGGAGCTGCTTGTTGCCCAGAATTTCCAACTGCTCCTGCACCCAGCTCTAAGGCCTCTCCTAGACATGGCTGTGGTTCTCTGTGCAAAATCAGAGCAGAGGTACAGCTGAGCAAATCTGGGAGGCATGGCAGTCTTTAGATTGGGCTAAGTGGGAGGAGGTTCAGGAGAAGTCAGGACTTGGCCAGTTCATCGTGGTGTTCAGGCCTCCTGTGCAGGAGGGGCTGTCTGGCTCTTGTGTTGTGGGACTGCTGTAAAGATCTGCAAATGTGAATCAAGTTGAGTGCTTTTATTAGTTAGAGAAAAAGACCAGAAAGGCAGGACCTGTGGGTTCCTGTGTGGTCAGGGGTAACTCAATTAACTGCTCTGTGCTTCAGTGCCAGCCATCGGTAACATAAGCACCATGACACTTACCTGCCTCTGAGGGCCATTTACTTAATTAAATTGCTGAGATCTTCAAATAAGAGATGCTTTAAATAAGTAGTTCTGTGTGGGGTAGAAGTAATGGAGCTTGGTTTCCAATGGCTTTGTCTTGTGGTTCATTGCCAGCTCTGATTGAAACTTTCCCTTGGGCCAAGGCTTCATGAGGTTGTTGGTTTTTTTTTTTCCTAGTTCACTCTCCAGGTTTCACAGGTGTTCAGTAAGATGTAATCTTGGCCTTTCCTGTAGAATGGGCATTCCCAGGAGATGTTTCTTGGATATCTCTCTTCTGTCCAGCTGCCTGGCTTGTTTTGAGATTTTTCTGTGTTAAAGCAGATGTAAACCTTGGTCCAAGTCAGCCAGGAGTTTCAGGCAGTGCAGCAGGAGGTGAGACCTGCAGACACGTCCACCTGCAGCACACAGGGCAGCTTGCAAAAGCCTGGCTTGCTTTGGAAATCATGTGGAAACCAGAGCATGACAGTGTGACCCTAGTGCTTAGAAATGATGAAGGAACTGAAAGAAGTGGGGTTCAAGTGTTCCACTTGGTCACTGTAGAAAGAGGAGTTATGCTCAAGGCTCCTAAATCACTTGGACACTTTGTTTATCTGCTCCAGTGTGATGCTGCCCTAAAGAAGTCTATACCCCTTTCTTCTTTTTAATTGTTTCTTTTGCATCTGGACATGTTTCTGTAAGGGAAGTGTGGATTATGGATTTTCCTCAGTGCTTAAGGCCAAGGAGAGCCTGTCAAAACCAGTTAGCTGATCCCAATTCTCCTGTGTTGATAGCTCTGTGGCAGCTCCCCTTGTTGTAATTCATTCCAGCTGACAGGCTGTCCAGTTGGGAAGAGTTTTTTAGGATTTTTCAGCTGTTCCAGTTTTTGTGCACCCTGCCTTCTGTGGCTCCCACTAACAGACCAGAGATAATGCAGGTATACCTTTGGCACCCCACTTTAAATTAGACTGGTGAATAAATTGCAAGTCTAGGAGAGCAGATGGGGAAATGCTCATGACAAAGAAGAGTACCAGAAGAAAGGGTTGATCTTGGGGTTCAGGGATTGGAGAACATAGCTGGTGACCTCTGAGTCTGAATATTTGTGAGTATATGTATTTACTACATCTGCACCTCCAAGGCAGTACTCCTACTGTGATTGGACTTGTTATCAAGTCAGCTCTGGATAACACTTTCCCCCTGTTATTCTGGGTGAAGAATATGAGAAACTCTCTCCCCTGAGCTACCTCTGTGTTTCCTTGGGTACTGCTCAGCTGAAGAATGCAAATGCAGAGAAACATCACTCACTCTCACTAGCTTGTTTTGAGTGGAGGACTCTGTGGGTGCAGGAATTGCACTGCAGATGAAGTCAGGCTCTTGGGCCTGCAGCTGCAGAGAAAATGAACAGTGAATAGGCAGTTAATTGAAAGCTAAAGTAGCTGTTTACTGACAGTATAGTCTTGCCTTTTCTCCTCTGTTTAATTTGTGTAAGATGACTCGTAATCAGCGTCTTTGACCCAACTGGTTTCCAATATTCATTTGTTTTCCCTTTTCCAGCTGAATTTATGTGCCAAGCGTTTTGTCCTTTCTTCCTTTTTTCTTTTTTTTTTTTTTTTTTTTTGAAGCCAGCATGTTGTGTTGTTCATCCTCACTGTTAAACTGCTGCTATGCATCAGTTGAAAAACTGATTCTCTCACTGAGCCAGTTAAATTCTGCTGATCTTCGCTCAACAAGTAATTGGAACTTAAGAGAATAGGGATGCAAGAAGGGCTACTTGGATAAAGAAGGGTTTATGGGTCTGGGCAAAAGGAATTTTAAAATCTTTTGGGATACATAGAGTAAACGTTGAGTCAGGAAAAGAGGTAAATATTTGTGGGATCTCATTGATTGAATGAGGCTGTTTAAGTCTGGCTTAAATTCTTTGCAGGGCTGAGGGACTCATTCCTTGAAAGAATAATGTGGTTAATAATAATGCTCCTACTGGGTGAGTTGCTGATGGGTAGTTTGTACCTGCTCAGCTCTTTCCTGTTTAAATACACTGTCTTATGAATATGTAGTATCAATACTTTAATTTAGAAAATCACATTGGTCAAAAGTGTAGAACAGGAAAGCATTTTTCTGAGAAGATGAAGTTTCCTCATGTGGGAGATTATAGAAAATAGCACAATAACACTTCAGTATATGTTATAGCTGCTGATGGTCTCTGACTCTAAGAGCTCTCTATGAACTAATGTAAAATGTGGTTACTGAGCACAATCCCTGGCAATTGGTTGTTTTGTGGATGCAGTATTGACAATATTCTAAACAAAGCCAATATAGGAATTGCTTGGGATTAGTTGTCATTAGAGCTGGCTGGCACTGCTTTCATTAATATTAAAATAATTAGGAGTATGTGAAAAAGTTTGGCTTTTTTTTTTCTTTTTTTCCAAAGGATCTAAAAAAATCTGAAGAGAACTTGAATTAAAAACAGCTCTCTTGCTGCTTACTTAGATGCTTTGTGCCTCATTCTCAATCTGTTTACAGATATGAATGTGAAGCCAGAAAGAACTTCCCAACCCAGAAGTGCCAGAAATGAAGGCAGTCAGGGCTATCTCCACAGAGATCCATGAGTACACTTTAAAGGAGGTTATGTAGCTGAGGAGGAGAAATTGGGGCACTCTGCTTCCATCAGTCTGCTTGGATGTCACTTGTCAGATTCAGTAGGCAGGTATTGGTTTGATTTTTTTTTTCCCCCCTCCCCTCTCCATTGGTACAAAATCCTTTTTAGATGCAGAAGGGAGAGAAGAAAGAGGATCTGAAAATAATCTATAGAAAATTCATTTTAAGAATCTTTCTACCTACAAATTATTCTGACACAAAATTCCCAGTTAGTCATTTTCTTCAAATATTTGAAGAGCAGTCAATCACAAAAAAGTGTCTTAGAAAGGATTTTGCTTTATTATATTTAATGAAGCTGAAAGTACACTACTTAATATCTGGGCACCAGGCTAATGAACACTTAGAAATGCCAGAAGCATGGCATAGACAGGCATGGGTATTTTATAGAAGGGTATTTATATATCCAGGACTTACTACAAGGGCCCGATGTGGGAGGTGCTGGACAGGGGATTATACTTGGAAGGTGCACCTGGTTGTGGGTAAAGCCATGAAGGATATGAAGGGAAGTGAACTGGGAGCTAATGTGAGCAGGATGATCAAGATGTGCTGGGAACATGGGCCTGGCTGGTGAGCCTCAGGAATCCTGAGTGATGCAGGGTGGAATCCCAAGGTAAGTGGAGAAGTGAGGCAGTGCTAAAATGCTCACAAAAATCAGTGGAAAACCTGACAACAAACCAAGACAGAGATGGGCTATTTAGAGTAGTTCTAAAAGTGGATCCAGGGATGTTTATGGCAGCAATTTCATTGCTTGGAAACACTGGTTTTAATACCTTAGCTTTGTGTAAGATATGCAGTTACGTCTCCAGGGAATTAAAGCAGCAAGAATTATTTGAATTGTCTGCATATATTTGTATTGTCGTTCAGAAGCTGAATCTCCTTTTGTTTGTGTTGTTTTCATTATTTTCCTGGATTGAAGCTGCACATGAAAAATGCTTCAAACCTTTTAAGGGGCAGGATTTTATTTGGTAGGAGTATTTTGTAAGTGATTATTAAATCCCTTTGCAGTGTTAAGAACTGAGCCTCCTTTTGGCTCTGCAGGCTGAGCAGCTGGATTGGAGAGCGCCAGATTGCCCATTAGTGTGGCCCATCAGCTGTTCACCCATAAAGATGGTCCCTGCAAGAAGGAAAAGCAGTTTAAGGAAGCATTGTATTGGACATGTGGAGAGCTCTGCTGGGAGGTGGCTGTGGAAAACATCACTGAGTAGGAAGGACAGCATCATCTGTGCCTCTCTCTGGATAGCCATACAAGGTTAATACAAGTACTGACCATCCCTAGTCTAAAGAATTAGGATTTGGGGGTTTGGCTTGATAATCTGCCCATATCTTCTTCAGTTCCAGTTCTTCCAAAGCAAAACCTTGCTTGTTCAAACTAAACTTTCAAACTGTAGATTTTAAGCTGCTACAAATTCCCCCTCTACTGATGGGATCTGGCTTGTCTCTGGCAGGTTTGGCCTTAGTTTTGGATTCTGTTCACACATGTGCAGATATAACAGCTTGAACCAATGGAGTAGCTGAGAGCAAAGGTTACCATTTCAGCTGCCTTGGAAATCCCATATCCAAGGCATGTAATGTGGTGTTACAGCAGCTTTTGTGCATGGCTGGATTTTTCACCTGGAAGGTGGAGCCTACTCCACAAAATGGTACCAACAAACCAGCTGCTTAGAAAACTGGCCTTTAAGTACCACCAACTGAGTGTACAAGGGACATGTGGGTCCTGTCTGCAATATCTGCACTTCTCCTCCCAAAAATGGGACCTCAGCTGGCTGCAGGTGAGCTGCTGTAGTCCTTTATGAGGAAGTAGTGGCTGTGTTCCCACTGTACAGACAATTCCTGCTCTATTGATGATATTCATTGTAGAACTGCCCACAAAGAAGCACCAGAATAAAGTTGGGAGCTAAAGGGATATCTGGTCCAGCTCTGTGCAGGAGACAAAGAGGCTGCCAAGGGGACATGTCCAGGGGGCATTCAGAAGAGGGAAGAGGACATTTGGGCAGAGGTCTGGAAGAATGAGGAAAGTGGGGGAAATCTCAAAGAAAATGAGGGATCCAAACCATGAAATTTCTGTGGATAAATAAAAGACAGTTTGCCTTACACTTTAAGGGTTGGCCTTGAACTCCCTGGGGAGAGCCAGAGTAGACAACTGGAACAATTCCTTTAGGTGATGAAAATCCACAGAACAGACAATGTGTCCCAGAGGGGTTACATCCAGCTGAGATCAAGGAGAACAGTGTAGTGTGGGGCGAGTGATGCACCCAGCTTACCAGCAGAGTTGGGAACAGTCCCTTCCTCCCTGGCTCTCTCATTCTGCACACAGTCCAGGCAATTGTTTGAATTCACCACTTCACTGAATGCTCGTCCTGAACTTCGGCAAAACAAAGCTAAAAAAAAAATAAAAAATCTATTTTGTCATTTAAAAAGAAAATAACAATAATGCTTCTGAGCATCTTCACGCATTTATTTCCCAAAGATACAAGCGGCCTCTGTGTTTGAAAACAGAATTACATCCCCTCCAATTCTTCCTTTTTAAAGGCAAACCAAATAGCAGTGCAATACAAATCCAGGAGCAGCTCACAATAAGGAAAGGCAGCCCAGTGTGAGGTGCTGAATAATGCTAAAACTGCAAATAAGTGAACTGACAACCCAGAGAATGCATTACACGTTGGACTCTCATACTGGAGAAGGACTGATTATGTGGGGAAATGTGTAAAAAAGATATCTGTGCCTCTTTCAGGAGCGCTGCCCAGGTCTGCTCAATAATGGAACAGTAGGGAACCAAGCACAATGATGAAGGGACCCTGAATGGATGTTTTTAATGAAGCCATTTTTAACTATGTTTCATTCTTCAAGTATGTGTGAAAAGCAATAACTTCCCAAAGGAAAAACGCATTGTTTAATAAAACAATCCAAGAAAACAAATGAGGGGGAAAGCCCCAAAGCATAACTATAGATAAATACCCTCAAGATTCAAATATTTTTTTAAAAAAATTTCAATTTAAAAGACCACCAAAATGTCTTGTGATATTTGTTCTTGTGCCTTGATGTCCCTTTCTTTTGCCATCCCCTCCTTGGATGGGCTGTGTCCATGTTGAATTGTACATAACTCCACCACCTTCCATCCACCATTGTAACGTGGGACTTGCCTCTCTATGGCGCTTTACTACTCCACATTATGGAGAGACTGGCATTTTTAAAGTCAGTTTTTTCTTTTGCCACAATACTTGTATCAAATATTACATGCAGTTCTCTTTCCACAAGATAGCTGAAGTTGGACTGAAGAACAAACACCCTTTGAAATCCAGTACTCACTGAAGACCACAAATGTATTGTTGATGTTGATAGCAAGATGTTTTCTCCCTTGCTAGTCTGAAAAGTATGGCACCAAAAAAAAAAATAAAAAAAAAAAATTGCTTTCTCAAGGATTCTGATACAAAGCTCATAGATATTGTCGGAACAATTTTTGTCTCCTAATGACCTGTAGATCAGGCCTTCATTAGTTTAAGAGGGTAAATGAAACATTGCTGAGTCTGCTTCTCAATTGGAACTCTCTTTTGAACTACAATAGAAAGTTTGTCATACTTCGTTAAAAAGATGGACCCAACCCAAGCAACTTCCTGAAATTTATCACTGGCATTATGTGCTAAGTTCTTAGTAGATGGGCTAACTTACCTTTGGTTGCAGTAAAGTTTTTTTTCAGATTTAATTAAATATGAATGGAAGTTCTTTCTTTTGTAATTATTCCTGGGGAAAAATTATTTTAGAGTAGATACATTTAATGAAAGTTTTTAAGGAATTCAGTCTTGGCAGAGACAGGAGTGATGGGAGCTAAGTGGGACAAAAAGTAATTTTATCACTTGATAATAAAAAAATTTGTTTGATTTTTAGAGTTAAGCTTACTTTGTTCTTCTCTGCTGCTGAACTCAGTGTTGCTGAATAAAATATTGAGACAAAGGTCTTGGGTTTTTAGGAGCTTCTTTGTAAATTTTAGTACACAACTTTCTAGTTGATATCACTGTGCAGTTAGGTGCTGAAGTAAAAGTTAACCTTGTAAATTTTGTGCTAAAATCAGTGAGAATTGGGAATTCTTCTTTAACCTAGTTGTTGTATGTTGACATTTCATTGGCACTACACTTGTTGCAGTGTTGATATTGCTGACTTGTCCATAGCTAGGAGAAAGGCAAGGTGAGATCAAATTTAGCGGAGTTTGTTTTCTTGTCTCGTTCTGGCATCTTGCTCTTTCATGGGCTGAACAAGTGTTATTGATCTTCAGGTTCTGTACTAGGCCAAGCTGTACATTTAGGCTGCTGTCTTCCTCTGCTGTGCATCTGGTTTTGAGTTTCACTCAGTGTAGGTGATGCTGGCTGAAATTGTGTTTCTATAATACGGAAATCTGTCAAGTGTAACTGTTAGGTTACATATCCAGCAATGGCTCTGTGATGCAAGAGGGCTAATGTTTTTTGTGTAGAAGTATTTAATACCAGCCTGTACTTAACTGTGGCATGTAAGGTTTGACTAGCTGCAGGTTGGGTGTGGAGCCTGTTCCCAATCCTGGCAGATAGGCAATATTCCCCTCTGGAGCTGCTCGTCTTTTTACATCAAGAATAACGGGGGTCTGCCAGCTCAGTGTGGACAACAAGCATTAGGAAAATAGAATGATCTCAAATTCTGTCTTCAGTAACAAGTAGCATCTACTGTGGAAAATGAACAATGATTTCTATGCTCCAAATGACCCAAGATTTCTTGGAGACTGTATCCACACAGATCTTCCCTGAACGGCTGACACAGTCCTTGGTGACAGACTGTTACTAGTGACTCTATTAACCCTGAATTTGTGCATGCTCTTTTTTAAAACTTGTTCCTGAATTTAAAGGGTCAGGAAGGCTTCTTTCTTAAAATCTGCAGGTACGATTTCCCTCATGCAGATAGTACTTTTCTGTGCAGCAGTTTGATCTGGAAGCTGATGATAATGTTTTCATACTTGCACAAAGAGCTCATGAACACTTAAAAGCCAGTGCAGTCTGCAGACCTATTCTTGCCACATCTCTCTTGACAGGTGAGATGTACTTCCTTTTGGACCAACTGTTTCAAAGGCTTTTATTCATGTGGTGGATAGCTGAGGAAAATCAGCTGCTTAAAAGACAGAGTTTGACTTCCCTCTTTGATCAGGAAGAGAAAGGGCAATTCAACCTCCATCTTACCTAGATCTTAGGAGATCTTTCCAACTTAAGTCACCCACTTGTGTGCGGAGTTGGAGGAGAGGGGTCATCAAAGATCCACCACCCTACTGAGGTTTTCTGCTCTGACTCTCATTATTGAGGTTGACAGCAGTCCAGGAGCAGGCTATACATCTTCAAGCTAAGGATGCTACTTTTCCATCATCTCATAACACTACTGCATAAAGGTAAATATTAAGATATTTAAAGTAGATCTGGTACTTGTTATGACTGAGCAGTGCAGCTAATTTTTAAAAGCAAATCTATGTTTGAGCTGACCTCTGATAGACTTGTTTGATATTGAATAAAAAAATCTCTTCCATGTGATAAGCTAAAGTTGTCCTGAACCTTGCCACAAGTGTCAAAGACTTAAAAGTCACAAACTTGCTGTGATAATCCTGCTGATTACACTCTTAATACTTTATAATTGGTATATGAAGCATGTAAATGTATACTTGTAAAAATTAACTTATCAATGCCTTAGTCTCTCTAAATACTTTTTTATTTAAATCGACCCTGCAGTTTCTCCCTGAAATTAAAATATTTTAGCTGCTAATTAAGACTTACATGGTAAGTGTTAACTGGTGTTGAGTAAAAAACACCATCCTGGACTGGTAAAGATTTCAAATTAAGGTTCTTTTATTTCTAAATAGAATAATAAGACGGCATCTGTTCTAGAGTAACATAGTATAGAATGAGTTAGAGAAGTAAAAGATATCATTATACTGAGTTGTAATGACATCCATGGGGAGTTTCTTGCTTTTAGTTTTGATTTATAAGCAGAGTTATAATGAAATAATATGTGCAGAGGAGACTGTGGAGTTGTGTTTCTGTAGCCAAGGCTCTGGAGACATACCACAGGACATCTGTCCAGTCAAAAGAACTCGGGCTGATTATTTTATATAAATCACATGGCAACAATTTTCAGGTGAAGGACATGTGTCCACTTGGTGAATGCATTGCAAAGTCTCTGAAAAATGAGTCCGCTGAAATTGTGGGTGGAGGTCACCTTGGGGAAGGCACATGGCAAGTGTTTTGTCTGGATATACTTGATGTGCCAACTGGGTGCTCTTGTCTCCAGCATTGCTCTTTCTACTGAGCTCCAAAGCAGAGATATAAAAGTACCATGGAAGAGCTTTCAGTAGTGGCAGGGGAACTGTTTTAAGCAAAGCAATATCTTTTTCCCTGCATGTCAACCTCAATTCAGTTTGAGTACTTTGAGGAACAAATTAAATTCCCCCTTGCTAAATTCTCCTTCTGTAGTAAGGGTCAGTAAGAGTTTGGGGACTTCATATGGCTGTGTTCATTGCCATGATGTTTTCTGTGCAAATCTGGCTGCACAGAAAACATAATGGAGCTGAGGGAAAAGTGAATAAGGTGGTAATGGCCATGTCAATCGAGGCTCACAGTGGTCACAGCCAAAAGTTCAGTGAAAAACTCAAAGAATTTTCTGAACCTTCAGATTTTCTCTGATATATGGAAGACTCCTTTTCCCTGCTTCTGTGAAAGTATAATTATGGCAAAACTAGACATCTTTACATAGTGCTCACAAATGTGTGTCTTTTCATATAGGTTTGAAAACTGAGAGTTTTCCATGCTCTTCTTGGACCAGGAATAGCACTACTTGTCCACCTCTATTGACCTCAGAGTAATTGCTTTTGTTAAGAAATTCTCTTGAATGTGCAGAAAAGGGCTCGGAAAAGGGGCATGGTTTTGAGAAATAGTAGCTGTTCTTTTTCAAGTTATCATCAAAACAGGGAAGTTGATGTTTGTAATTCCTATTGAAAATTTTGCTAATGGGGTTTGTTTTCATATGTGTTTTTAACAGACCTCTCTGAACCCTCTGCTGCTGGTTCAACCCCTGCTCCAAAGCCTCTTCTGCTGAGGTGGCAGGAAGCTGACAGGCCAATGGTAAACAACATGGATTATGTGGGGGGCATTTCATGACCTACTCAGTTGGAGATAAGGAGGAAGTATATCTGGAGTATGCTTCATATTTTCATTGATTAGTTTTGTTGGTCAAGAGGCAGGTGGGAATAGAAAAGAATTGCTGTGTATAAAAATACTTATAGCACCATTGCACTTTTTGTCAGTCGTGAGGCACAGTTTTTGTTTTATAGGCTGGATTAGAATGTCTCTTTTGCAAAATGCATTGTGCCAACAAAATGTGTACCAGCCACAGAAATGCTGGGGTACAATACTTTTCCATTGTGGTTTAAATTTTTTTTAGCTGTAATTTAATTTTTTAAAAGCCAAGACTGGAAGCAGAGAAGGAAATACCTTGAAGCCATGTGACTTTTAAGAAGTAAGAGCACCTGTCCTATGCAAGCCTAATTCTTTTCAGGACTTAATGAGAAGGGTAACCAGAATCACTGAAGACTTATGAATCCTAAATATATGAGTCTTGAACTGTGCAGATGTGGATCCTGTGGTACTGAAGAGCTTAGGTGACCACTATAGCACCTGTGGTTTCTTTTGTCTATAGTTTTTTTGTTGGTTTGTTGTTGGTTTTTTGTTTGGCTGGTTTTTTGTTTGTTTGTTTTTAATAAAAAAAATAAAAGGTTAAATCAGTTCTGTTCATCTCAAATGAGGCAGTGGTGCTAATGGCAGTTCAGAGGATGCTCTCTTTTTGGAGTACAGGGTCTGAATTCATACCAGATAGCAGCAGTATCTTTCTGTTCACATGAAAATAGACTCTAGAGATATTGAGATTCCAAGGGTTTGACCAGAAGAGTTGAAGAGGGAAGGGATAGTGTGTCTAATATACAAGGAGTTGAATCAAAGTTCTTTATAATCAGGATTTCCAGCCTGAAACATACATAGGTTTTCATAAAAGTATTAGATCCCAATGTATTTGTTATCAGAGGCATGCTACAGTATATCACTCTTTTGGTGAGATCCTGTTAGCCTGGTCTCAGTGTGTCTGTGTTTTTTTTCCAATCATCTTTGTCTCTCCTTGTTTCTTTTCCTCAACTGACAGTTCTGTCTGCCAATTTCGTAATTACTGTCTATCATTTTAAGTGATGTGCTAAGGGCCAATATTTAAGGTCAGGGCCATGAACATCTGACTTCCCTTGAGAGTAGAACTGGTTAAGTAGGAAGAATATTGATTCACTGAATAGATCAACCGAAAAGAAGGAAATTTTTCAAATGCTTTTGACCTAATAGCATTCAACCTTCTCTACTGGAGGCAAGTTAATGAAGGGGTAAATCAAATATTGTGTGAATCATACATCAAAATACAAAATGAGAAACACTGAAAAAAGGCAGCCCAGAGGCTTGCTGCTGGTAGCTGGGAATATGTAATAGGCAGGGTTTAGAACAGAGGTCTAAATATCTAGGTTTATAGAAAATGCAGAAATGGGTGAATTTGACCCCTAACTGAAGATGCAAACTAATTCACCTCTGTGGCTACTTCAGTGGATTTGCATCCTAAATAGGAACACAGAAACAATAGCAGATTTCATTGTTTTACCTAAAAATATATAAGGTAATTCACAGAAAGGGTGAACCTGTAACTTACTGTTTCCTCAAATGGTGTCTTTTAATTTAGGAAAAAAGTTGTCCTAGTTTAATTCCAGGTATTTCTTACTTTCCCCCATATGTGTAACCCTGAGGAAGTATACTTTTTATAGTTGGATAATAGCATCAATTACAGAGCATTAAGAACTTCCTAGGCTACTCAAATGATGAAAGAACATCCTCAAAACACAAACCCAAAGATCCTTCCATCATGGCTGGTATGACTGGCCTTGGAAGAAGGTTCTGAGTTCCAGTGCCCATTTCCCATTTGGCGGAAGTCTTAATCTGGAATCTGTGGTGTTTGATAATCTGAAAACCCTGAATTCTCTATTTTGTGTCTCTGGTCTGAATTATTGATGTAGAAATATCAAAGAAGCTTTTTGTATGATGAACAGTAGTAGGGAGAGAAGCAGAATAGTGATCCAGAAAGACCTTTAGATGTCTTGGCTGAGTTTAACTTTGTTGGCAAATTTGAGCCACAAATAACAAACGGCCTGCCCTGCAGAAGGAGAAAAGTGCCATGCAAGAAACGTCCTAATCTTCTGGGTTATCCACTCTGATACTTTTATCCTTGAACATGAATAATTTATGCTCAGGAAGTTGGTTTCACTGTGACAGACAAGCTTTTGTTGAGAAATTTCAGAGTTGGTCTTTCAGAGCTATCCGTGTGCTTCCTGTTGCCCTTTTAGAGAAGGCATGGATGGAAAATGGAGAAAAGCTCAGGCTTTTCTTGAAAGGGAGCCTAACAGAAGTGCTCCTACCTTCTTTGATTTTATTTTATTTCAAACTCTTTTAGGAAGCTCAGGAAAGGCTGCTGAGTAGCAGAACATTATTGGTGTCCATGATTAACCACTGCAAGACTGGTGAGCAAAAAAGTGTTATCCTGGAAGGGTTAGAAATAAACATTTGTCTTGTTAATTGCATTAACTGAGTGCTTTTATCATTTTCAGTTTTATCCCTTTGCAGCTCTTTATCTTTGTTGTCTCTTTCTTACATTCACAGATCACCAACTTTTTAATGAGCTCATGTGGAGCAGACAGAGGGGCCCAAGGCCAAACCTTAGCCTTCATCTTGGTTGGAAAAGGGAATAATTACATGCTGAAAGGGTGAAGCAGTCAGGTGCACTGTAAATAAGGGCAAAAGGCCAATGAACCAAAGTGAGGGCAGTTTTGACAAACTTCCCCAGAAGCTTCTGACAGTCAAAAACACTTTTCAATGTGGCATGGCCTGGCTCTGCTTTTACACAGCACAAACTGGGGGGAGTGCTCAAAAACATCTTGAGTTGAGGCTACATCCACTTTTCTTTGTCAGCTCAGGCTGGATGGTGCATGGAAAGAAAGGGACTCTTAAAGGCAATGTATAAAATGCTGTTTTTTCTGCCTCATGAAGGCAGAAGTGTTGGTGAGTTTATTTCATGCATGATCCCAGAGGATGTTAGTGACACATAATAATTTAACAGTGAATGGCTTCTATTATATGGTCAGACAGCACAGGAAATCATGGTCAGGGTGGAGGGGAAAACGGAAGTGGGATGTGACAAAGAACTGTTGGAGATAACGCTTCCCAAATGATACCAGATTTGGGGTCCTAGTCAGTAAATAGCTCAAGGGCAGGGCTGCCATTCAGAGGGACCTAAAGAGTTCTGGGCCTGGGGTGAAATAAGGGACCCCAGGGGACAGCCTGAGTGAGGGGCAGGTCTGCAGAGGGAGCAGTTTGGTGGGCTGCAGGTAAGCCAAGCATGTGCATGGCAGTGAGGATGGCTCACAGTATCCTGGGCTGTATTAACAGGAGCAGATCCAGGGAATTGGGTACCCTCCTCAGAGATCAGATACTGAAGTCAGATGGGCTTCTTGGTGGGAAGGACCCAGAGGAAGAGCTCACAAGTGGTAAGATTTTAAACATTCAGCCTTGATCTGCATGAAGAGCTATCTCAAAGTACTTTGGCAGTGGAAATGGAGATGAAGAATAGGTGCAAGATTGGATGCAGCTGGCAAAGGGCACCCTAGATCCTTAGGATGAAGGATGATCTGCTGGCTGGGATGTGAGGCATCAAGGGGAAGAGGAGCTGTAATAGGAGGACTCAGGCACTTGAATTAAGAGAATCAATCAGTGGTTGGTAACTGGCCATGGTAGACAGCTGGCAGTGAGACTGTACAGCTGTGACCCTTGCATCTGGATATGCAGAGATGGACCCCTGCAGTTTCCATACTGGAGACAGCTCCATGGGTTTGTGTCCAAAGCAGGAGTTCCAACAGAATCTGAATTCAAGTGCAAAGTAATTCCTCACTGATTGATGTGTGCACAGGGAGTCAAGGGTGCACTAGAGCAAAGCTGCCCCCTTGCTGTCTGTTTGGCAGTTTTAGGACCACATTGGCCAGTGGAGCAAGTCTGAGGGTGCCATCAGGCTGGGGATGGATCTGGCATGGTGGAGATGGATTCAAGTCCAGACCTGTCACCTGTCCCCAATCCTTGGTGGTGGACAGCCATGGTTCCGCCTGTGGACATCAGATTTTTTGCTTTCCAACATTCCTTTGCCTACCCTTAGAAGAAAGACAAGAGATGATTCTTGTTCTAAAATTAAATAGCTTTGTTTCACTGCCAGTGAAGAAAAAAACCAAGAGTTCATTTTTTTTTCATCTCCCGTAAAGGATGCCAAACATGGACTGAATTTTTTAGGGCATCTGTAGCTTTTCCACTCTGTCTTCTTGTTACTCTGACCATCTTCATCACCACATTTGCACATCAAAAGCAAGGCTTGGGTTTGTAATGACTATTTGCTAACTCTTTTTAACTGCTCTGTTCTATTGGAAAGGGGAAAACCATGTTGGTGAATTGGTTTTTTTGTCCTTCCTGAGCTGCTCATGGAGTCAGACAGGTATCTCCTGTTCATGCACCTCACAGAGATGGTTTAGCAAACGTAAAAAGAGCTGTGCATGCTGGCTAGGGCAAAGAAAATCAGCTCAAGCTGCTTCTTGGGACTGTCCTTATTAGTTTGAGGGTTGTCTGGACCCTGATGCTAATGGTGCACAATGTTTTGGGCAGCAGAGAGAATGCTTGGAAGAAAGGACACCATTATATGCATACTTGATGGAGCTTTATCTCTAGGGGAGTTCAGGGTAGATGATGAAGGGAGATGCCCAACCTCTTAAAAACTGGAAGAATTTAGACCAGCTGGATTAAGACATTATAATGTTTCCAACCAACCAAAGGACCAGTCTTGCTGGCACTTGCTAACCAGTTATTTCTGATTCTGTGAGATGAAAATATCAAGTTATAGGGAAACCTATAGGTTAGCTTTTGTCATAACTAATATTAAGTAAAAGTAACCTCCTTTGATCAAAAGTAAGATGATGTTACAACCCATTTTGCATAATTGTATACCCATTAACAACCCATTTTATATCATCCCTGTGAATGAATGCAAGTGTTAAAAATGAAACTAGCCAAAGCCCAGTAACACAGGTCTCAGAAAAAATGAATCTGTAACAACAGAGAGCAAATGGAGGACTGGGAATAAGCATGGAAATTAATTTTTGAGGAGGATTTGCAGTTTGCCAGCATTAATCTGTTATAGACATGACTCTGGTGGAAGCACAGCTGCCCAGCTCTCAAGGTCTGCCTACTGCAGCACCAGGCAGAGGGACCCGCAGGTAATATTGTGCCCTTTTTAACAAGGGACTCAAATTACACTAATTATTCCTGTTTCTTGAAAGGGCTAATTAGCTCAAGAGTAGCGTCATGCAGAAGGGCTACCTGCCTTCCAGGGGCCTCCTCAGTCACCTTGGTTTCACCTGGGGCCATTTGGACATAATGGCTACTTCAAGCAGAGTGGGTTCAGATACCCGTGTATCCTTGTGCTTTGCCCTTAGCAATTGTCAACTTTCAGAAAAAGAACAAACAGCAATTGGCTTCACTTTTTTACAGACTGATTTTAGTGGCTGTTGTTCTAAGGGACCTAAGCAGAATCATCTCTTTAAATTCAGGATGGACAGCTGAATCTGTGGGTTATTTCTCACCTAGCAAAAGCAGTTGTCTTTGCTCATATTGCATATTTTTGAGTAATTATTTTACATTAATCTCTTTGGTGGTTGTGTTCTGCATAGTTGTATATGTTTTCTTGGGAAAAGCAAAAACTATATTGCCCATTTAGGTAGTTAAATCAGAAAGTTTAACAGTATGGCTGAGGAAGAATTGCTGTGGTAGATTCTTCCTCACAGATAATTCTTCCTTTGTTTGGGTGTTGTTTTGCTATCTAATGAGCTTCATATAGTGATTCTCAAGAGAAATAACACTAGTTGGAGCCAAATTAGTGGTCTTTGAGCTCCAGGACTGATGAGTAGTGAATAGTTATTTCATTCCATGTTTTTGTTACATTACTTTTAATCTCTTAAAACCTTACCTTGTGCTTTAAATGATGGGGAAAAAAAATTCAGTTATTTGGTCTGATGTTTTAGTGTAGCCTCTGATTTGGACTATTAACCAGAGGCAAAAATGTTATGTTGTGTAAAACACTTAAAAAAAAAAAAAATAAACTGTTTCTTATGTATAGTTGAACTTGGACGAATACAAATATTTCCATGAATGGAAACAATGAAGAGCTTAGTCCTTTGCAAAAGATATGCTCATTTAAAGCTTTTAAATTTCTGACATGAAAAAAATATGGAGTTGTAGAAAAGTAGAGCTGGAAGACATCATGAGAGTTCATACAGCTCGTTTCTGCCCTGTGGCAAGAGCAACTCAACCTGAACTGTTTTGGACAGAAATGCTTCAAAAGGTCTGGGCTACTGAGAATAGAAGCTCCACGGAAAATTTCAGTAACCTGTTCTCATATGTCATTGCTATTGCTGAAAGGAAATTTGCTCTTAATACCCAGTTTGCATTTTTTTGTAGATATTGCAAAATTTGATTCCTCTCCTGCCCATGACAAACTTGGAAAGAAGTTTGTTCACTTTTTTGAAACAACCCTGCTCAAACTTGTCCTAGATGGGATTAGGATAATATGTTAGGATGATTTTAAGCATTTGAAATAAGTTTAAATTCCCCCCCTTTTTTTTTTTTTTTTTTTTTGTAATTTTTTTGAGGGCTGAATTCTTAACTTTAAAAAGTGTGGGAAAGAGAAACACCAAGAATTGAACAGGCTTATATAGCTCAACAAAGCCAAAAGCAGAGAAGAGCCTTCTTAACTCCAGATTTGATTCCTGGTTTGTTACACGGACTGTCTTCCTTACCTAAAAAGTTCTGAGATTCACACAAGGGACACTTGTCACTCAGAGCAGCATATTTTAGGGACAGTTCTTGGTCAGTTTTGAATCCAGCTGCTCGCGGTTCCGCACGAGCCGGTTTCCATGAGATCGGCTCCAGCACTCTTTGCACTGGTAGATGGGATGTGCAAAGGGGCACATAGCTTACATGTGGTGAAGAGAAGTGCTGAAAAGAGATGCTGCTAAAACCCTAAAAGCTGTCTCTGAAATTCTATCTCTTTTTACTGCATAATTAAGCACTTTTGCTGACACATCCTCCCTTATGATTCCCTTTAAGCTGGAGCATCTGGCCGGGTGTTGCACAAGAGCCCAGTTTTCTTCTCCCTATACAACAGAGTTTTGATTAATTAATCATTGCTTCTGTTTGAATAATACATTAAAGATGCACTTGAATGTTCTAGGAAAAATGTAAAATAAAAAAATACCCCAAAAACGACACAAAGGGAAATACTGCTCTGCCTTGTGGAGTGACATGTTCCTTTCAAATGCGAGGACTGTTATAAATGTCTCACTGGTCAGTCTGTATTTCTTTTCCTGCTTGTTTATTTTCATGTCCGTTTGACATGGTGATAGTCACTTGCCTCACCAGGCTTTTAAGTCACAAAAATGTTGAATTTTAACATGATATGGAAGAATGATATAGTTATGATGAATATGCTTTTTGAGTCAGTGTTTTGCTGTACTATAAAAAAAAGGAATTATGAAGCTTTCATATTGTTGGCTGCTGTTCATTTTTATTTGTGACTTCACAATACCAGAGCAAGTTGAGCAGCTGTACTCCTATGAATTTTGCTATGGTTTCAAAAGTGTAGGGTTTGTGTTTGCTCAGCACTGAATCTGCCACTTTTCAGGAGCTATTGCTGCTTCTGGGTTTGTGTAAGGACCTTAATTCTACTCTGTGCATGTCCTCCACAGTCTGGAAGCAGTGAGACAAGATCTGAAACCACAGAGAAAAACTGTTATCCAAAGGCCAGGCTTTCCTGGTGCTGTGCTTTTTCCCCAGTATCTAACTGCTGTCAGGATCTCCAGAGGACGACATCACTCAGCAGTTGCTCTCATCCTGCATGCAGTCTTTTACATTGTGAGTGCTCATTTGTTGCAAACCTGGATGTCAGCTCTTTGTCTGAGATTTTTTTAAAAATACTGAGCGTTGGACTAAGCTTGCCTCCATATAATTTGAGCTTTCTGGAGTTGCTCAGTGTTTCCTGTGAAAAGGCAGAGAAGCAGCATGCTGATGTTTGATCAGGCATGTTCAGTGTGTCTGATAAACAGAACTCTGCAATCCTGTTCTAGTGACACTTTTGAAGAGGTCTTAGTAGCACTGACAGAAAAGATAATGTGGTGCTGTGTGCTGAAATGAGAGTGCCTGAGTAATTCTTACTGCTGAAGAGTTGGGATGTGAGAGGAGCTCACTGATGAAATCCTGGCTATGCAAAGCTAAGGCAGCCTCTGTCCCTAGCCTGAAGAAACAAAGTGCTGCCTTTTCCCTAAAGGAAGGACCATGGAGAAATCAAGATTTGATGCAAAATAATGCAATTGTTTCTGTGTCTCTCAAGTGGTGATAGCAGTAAGGGACAGGATGCAGCTGCAGCCTCGTTTGGGTCTGCCTTCCTGGGTGACTGAGCAGGAGAGCTTTCCAGTCTATGTGTGGACCTGTATGGGCACATCTGCTATTAGATGTGACACTTGGCCAAAAGACCCTACTCTGAAAACTTAAATAGAAGCCCAAATGACTGCTGAGATCTCACTAGATGGAGCAGGGGGAGCACTGCTGGATTTTATCCATGGAGCCCTTGTAAGAGCTTTCCTCCCCCTCTGCCCCCTTTAATCCATTTTCAACCCTAGCAATGCCTCATGTTTACCCAGCAGGCCCACATGAAAAGGTCAGTTTTATTTCTCTGACCTTTTTCAGCTCAGTAAACATTGGCAGCTGGAAGTCCTTGCTGTAGACGTGTCAGCTGCAGTGAAATGGTGTTGCAGGTAATGACATGCATACAGAGCATTTCTGACCTCTGATGTTGTTTGCCCATCAACAGAGAAGTCTCCCCAGAATTTTAGTCCTTGTGACACTATTTACTCCCAGGGAACTTGAGGACTGGTTTTCTTTCCTTTTTCCCCTGGCATTGTTTGGGTGCTTCTCTTATTTTATATTGAGATATTAAATATTTGCAATCTTAAATTTGTAGATGTGTCAGTTATCACTAAAGTGTGGTCATGAGTTTTATATCCCTCAGGTGTTAATACCAGTTTGTTGGGATAGGAGGAGGTTTTTTTTCCTGGCAATGTCATTCCTAAATTTTTCTCTGAACTGGGAGGCCATGTCTAAGACCTGGATGAGCTAGTGTTTTGGTGAGGATGAAGGAGAAGGAGAACAACAACCTACCTGCTGAATCTTGGATTGTGACCTTATACCCAACATCCACCAGAACCAACTACTGAAATTAATGCCCCTGCTGTGAAAATACAGGCACAGTGTGAGCACCATCATAGTAGAGCTTTGTCCTGTTTTGGTTTAAGAAGTTAGGTTCTAGTATCTCTAGTCCAGCTTTGCACCTTCTTTCTAACAGGGAAGTTTAAGTATGACGTGTCTCTCCAATGCCAGCCTTAAGCCATGGCCAGGTACTACCTTCAGTCTCTGCTGCAAATCCTGTAGAGTCTCATCAGCCAGAATGCTCCTGGCAAGTGATGAAAAGCAAGTTGTCATGTTGTGTTCAAATTATAAGTGCTTTTAGGTGGAGTGATAGCTACACAATTCGCACTAGACAAGTGATGCTTTTCTGCACATCCTGTGCAAAGCTGAACCTCATTTACTACCTTTGATTTCTGATGAACATGAATATCTTTACTGACTGAATTATATCCAGCATTCCATCTGCAGAGTGTTTTTTCATCTTCTGGAATACAGTAAAGAATTTGTTTTCATAAATTCTGATAAAATTTTGACAAATTGTACAGCTAGATTAGTGCCACTCAAACACTAGGACTGTTTTTGGGTGAAGGTTTCTGCTCTGTCAAATTAATGATCTGTTACAAAACTTTCAAAAAGCACAATAACCATAAAAATAATTTCTGGGTACTCTCTAAGTCCTTTTGTCCCTTGTTAATACCTCATTTTGATTGCTGCATTTTTAATACTTGGATTGAGACAGTGACATGTTCTGATCATTTCTGTTGAATGTATGAACATCTGGTTTTTGTTGTGTTTTAGTGTTGTTTGCTGTTGGCTAGGGATGAAAGGAGAGATCAGATGGTTTGAAGTTGACTTTTTTTTGTTTTTCAAAGTTGCCTTTGTTCATAAGCAGCAATCCAGGAGCAGAGCAGCGATTCTAATTGTGACTGACAAGCAATGATGGGAAGGAGGAAAATGGGAGTGATGATATATTGGCTGTGCTAGCTCAGCAGTGGGGGGGGGGGGGGGGGGGGAAATT